>SJYT01040311.1:0-47961 GCA_006410635.1 Cephalophus harveyi
GCTGCAGTCCATGGGGTCGCTGAGTCAGACACGACTGAGTGACTTCACTTTCACTTTTCACTTTCATGCATTGGAGAAGGAAATGGCAACCCACTACAGTGTTCTTGCCTGGAGAATCCCAGGGATGGCGGAGCCCAATGGGCTGCCATCTGTGGGGTCGCATAGAGTCGGACACGACTGAAGCGACTTAGCAGCAGTAGCAGCAGAATAAGAGCACATATCTGTGTTTGATAATTGAAGTGTATTTGTTGAATTAAAAGTTAATCTTCAACTAGAAAGGATAGCTATTGAGAAATACTAAAGCCAAATTGTTTTCTTACTTAACAGTAACTCTGGAACCAAATTGAAACAAATGAAATTAAAAACCCCAGAAGATGCAAACAGTATCTCTGGACTTTTGTACTGTTTAAAAAAAAAAACAAAAAACGTCTTTACTTGAATATGTAATGTAGAAGAACATGCCTTATACACTGAAACTATGAAGTACCATGTGGCCATTTAATGTTGTGGTTATTAAATGATTAAGCAGAAAAATGCTATGATATGTAGTAGGGTGAGTTGTAGATGAAAATTAAATTATTATTTGAAAAATGGTGTGAACATGAAAATTATATGTTAAAAAATCTATAAATAGAAAAAATTTAGAGGAAACTAGGCTTTTACTAGTTGACTAGGAAAACTAGTCAATGTCTCATTGACTGATGGTACACTCCAGCTGTATCTTCTTTCTCTTATATTTTTTTTAAATAGTGCGAAAACAAGGCAGGCAGCCCTTGAAGGTATTAAAAATGCACTGGCTTCAAAGATGCTCTATGAATTTATTCTGGAAAGAAGAATGACTTTAACTGATAGCATTGAGCGCTGCCTGAAAAAAGGTAATGTCCTTACTTTACACAGTCACAGAACCTAAAAGGAATTTGCTACCTTCTGTGCAGTAACATTTGTTAATAGCACTAAAAGTCTGGCTCACTCTTGTGCTGCAGTCCAGCCCCGGTGGATCCAGGGAATTTGAAGCCGGGACGGAGTCGGCGAGGAAAGACTTATTTACTCAGAGATATAAAGAGAGATTAGGAAAGAATAGTGTAGTAGGAAAATTAGTGGAGAAAAGAGGCTGAATAACTTGGTTTACTCAGAGAACCTATAAAACTCCGAGACAAGGAGTTTGCACCATCTGCGTAGGCTACCGGCACCTGCTTGAACAGTGGAGGGTGCCCCACCTTGGGCTCCCTCTCCCATGGGTCTTAGAAGCCAGGGCAAATAAGTGAGCTTCCACGCTCCAGATGGGAATTCAGCCAGAAAAGGGAGAAAAGAACAACATGGAGGAGCCAAGCATCGGTCCCAGACCCACAACTTTATTTTCAAAAGCAGCTTATATACCCCAAGTTGTACATAAAGAAATAATGGAATATGCAGAGTTATGCAGGGGCGGCAGTCCTGACCCTAATTGAGACCAGGCTTTCCTCTTGCATACCTTCTGTATACCAAAAGTCCCAGGTGGTTTTACATCATCTTCTGGCCAGGGGCCCTGTTAACATTTTTATGGCTCTTTTCCTAGATAAATATCTATCAACCAGAAAACTCTTTTTCCCTTGAAGTGTTTTTTTCTTTAATCTGCATCACCCTCAAAGTACTAAATAAAGTTACATTCCTGTAGAACAAAGGTGCAGTGGGTTATAACAAAGAAAGTACTTAACTCAAAGATCTAATGTTGCTAATGCCAGGGTTACTACCTGTTTTTTCTACCTACCAACTATATCAACAAATAAAAGATATGAAAATTTGGCAGCAAATATTGGCTCAACAAATGAAACCCTTAATCAGTCCTATTTTAAACGATTTTGACTCCTCGGAAGCCCCTACATTCCTAGGATGTTTTGAGCTTCCTGTATCTCTCGAGGTCGGGAGGCAGCAATCACATGCACAGCTGTAAGAGTCCGGCAGGCAGGCTAGAAAGCCATCAGAGGGGTTTTTGGATTGAAACACTCTTATTATGCCCAGGAGACTTATTATCTAAAAGCTCTAAATTAACTTTTTCTAGAAAAAGGTGGTGGGGGGACAGCCCCCTGTTAATGTCAGAAGAGTAGGAAGAAAGCATAACATAGTAAAGCAGGCAGACTCTGGTTTTGGGGGTAGATGCTCGAGAAAATCCAGGTGGGACCCCTGAGGCCTGATCCCGCCTTTGAGTTTTGTCAGGCCCCCTTCCTCATGACCTTTGCCACGGACAGGATTCCCCATGCTGGCTCCCGGCACTCTTGTAACCTTGTACTTGACAGGGAATATATCAGTCTTGTTAGAAATCAAAATCAAACTTGTTAGCTTTTGAAACTGTAGTTTCAAAATGTAAAAATGTAGTAAGCATTTGAAATTAGGAAAGATTGGGGTGGATTGTCAACTTTAGTTGTATTAAAAGAGGTGTTTGCCATTCTCTTGTACATAACAAAGGCTTGAAAACTGTGTCAGATGTCAATAAAAAGTATTATTGAAAAAGCCATCCTACTTCATTTTTCTAAAATTAAAACAGTATCATAATTATCTACCTCATTTTCTTATTTAAAACATTGATCATACTTTCAGTGACATCATTTCAGAAAATCCCTTGGAATATTTGAATTCTTGAACTTTGTCATAGAGATTCTAGAATTCATATTAGGATCTCTATGATCAAAGAACTTTTAAGAATAAAGAGAGACCTTAAAGATTAAGTCTAGTATTATCAAAGACTTTCAATTTTAGAAAATACCAGAATTCAAAAGGTTTGGGGATACCAGCCTAATTATTTTGCCAAGTAAGAACATTTGTCTTTATTCTCATTTTCCCTCAGGTGAAAGCTTTGTGAAGAATGGGTGTTTGGAAACCTTTGGTCTAATCCACCATTCACTGTGCAGAGAGATGAAAGGCCTAGGAAATGCGAGGCTGGTCTAAAGTTATATAACTTGTTATTGGTATAGTTGATAGCAGAGCCAGCTTCTTTGAGATACTACAATGGCTTTGTTAAAAGTATTTATATTGAAACTGTATCCTATAAGGTAGTTGGACTAGACCTTTTAAAATTTTGTTACAACCTGCCTAGACATTTATCAAATAATTTAAATTCAAAATTTATGCAAACCCTTTGGTGTATACAGTTCTCAAGAGAGTTAATTTACACTTACCTTTATATTAACATGCTTCCCTGGTGGCTCAGATAGTAAAGAATCTGCCTGCCATGCAGGAGACCCAGGTTTGATCCCTGGTCAGGAAGATTCCCATGGAGAAGGAAATGGCAACCCACTTCAGTGTTCTTGCCTAGGAAATCCTATGGATGGAGGAGCCTGGCAGGTACACTCCATTGGGTTGCAAAGAGTCAGACACAACTGAGTGACTTCATTCACTCACTCAATCACTTACGTTAATGTATTTATATAGTTTTAAAGACTCTGTTATTTATAGTTAGCTGTGCTATGCAGCTTGTGGGACTTTAGTTCCCTGACGAAAGAGCAAATGAAAAAAGCCCTCTACACTGAGAATGTGGTGTCCCAACCACTGTACCACCGGGGAATTCCCAAGAATACCTGTTTTTGATCCCTTGCTTATTTAAAACAATACTGGTGAAGGAAAGCCCTGAAGGTTTAGATTACCTCATGGGCTGTGTACATCTGAAATGCTTGACAAGTTATTTCAAGGGCTATTTGCGCACTATTCTGTGAGTTCATGAAGGACTTAGAAAGAGATTAGCTTGAAATGCATTATTTTGCTGACCTGTTACAGTACTCTTCTTTAAAATAGGTGTTATTTTCCATTTTACAGATGAGGAACTGTTTTGAGAATCAGAATAATTGGTTGAAGGTCATTTGGCTAGTATGTGATAGATCTAGGATTCAAGTGTGGCCTGCTTCCAGAGTTTGAGCTCTTTAACCTCACTAGATTTATAGGTCATGCCAAAGCCTTGAGCATACTTTTAGTTTCATAATTAGTAGATGCTATTTTGAAATAGAACAAATTTGGGAAATTGCTGCCTTAAGAAGTCTACTGAAAATGATTTGTCATAATTGCTGATGACTTCTTTTATAGGTAAAGGTGATGAGCAGCGTGCAGCTGCAGCATTAGCATCTGTTCTTTGTATTCAGTTGGGCCCTGGAATTGAAAGTGAAGAGGTTTTAAAGACTCTTGGACCAATCCTGAAGAAAATAATTTGTGATGGAACAGCTAGTATCCAGGCCAGGCAAACTGTAAGTACAGAATTTTTAAATTATAGGTCTTTCTAGGCATGATACTCAGACCTTGTGATGATCTAGGAAAATAGCATCTTCAAAAATATAGAAGGTTTTTATTATCATTTTATTCTCATTTGTTTTTTAATGAGCAGACTCAATATGACAGTTCTTGTCTTAAATTTTCTGATGCTCAATAGAACATCCCTTATAGAGCAGATTTCTACATCTTTGAAATTGAAGATCATGTGCTTATATGAAGTACAGTGCAATGTTGAATTATTTAGGATTACCCACTTTTTTTTGGAGCCTAAACAAATGGTCTAGACAATGTTTATTGCGTAGTTATTTTTTTGTTCTAAGAAATGTAATGGAGTGTTGTTGCTGTTTTAATTCTAACCTAAAAGTCCTTATGAAAGAGCTGAGTGCTGTAGTTAACCTGGGCGGATTTGGTGGATGTAGGGAACTCTGACTTTTGAAATATTCATCTAATTTGGGGGGTTTGGAAAAGCTTTCATTTTCTAATTGATATTTACCACTTACATATGTAAGATTGTGAATTTTGGTGGAGGAGTTGGTTGTTGGTTTCTGTTACGCTAAATAAGTGATTTAAATGATCACACAAAACATCTTTTGCTTTATCACAGAAATATGAGGCAGTCTTAGTGGATTTAGGAAGTGGATTTGAATCTTAATGGATGTTAAGAATCTTACGAGCCTTAATAGATCATAAGAATTTACTGTTAGTGAATTTGAACCTTAAGCTGTTTTTCTAGCAAGAGAACCAGTTTGTTTAAAACTTTTTAATACTAATTATTAGCCTCCTCTTTAGTGTTACTTAAGGTAAATGATGGGCTCTCCGGGTGGCTCAGTGGTAAAGAATCCACCTGCAATGCAGGAGCCGCAGGAAGCTTGGGTGCTTTCCTGGGTTGGGAAGAACCCCTGGAGGAGGGCATGGCAACCCCCTCCAGTGTCCTTGCCTAGAGACTCCCATGGACAGAGGAGCCTGGTGGGCTACACCCCACAGGATCGCAAAGAGTCAGACACAACTGAAACAGCTTAGCATGCAGGCACACAAGGTAAATGACATTACTCTTTCTATCAGGTAAACCCTGAAGTCTTAGTGGCTTAATAAAAGTTTATTTCTTGTACACATCAGTGCCCTGTCAAGTCTGCAAGGTCCCTTGGCATATGCATCTTGCAGCTCTGCCCTATGTCTAGGTTCTTTTCAAATGGCAGCTGTGGTAGTGAGATAAGGAAAGCTGGAGGACAGAGGCAGGTCACTTCTGCTGAGAGTTCCTTGGTTTACCACCTGTAGAAATAGATGCTGGGAGGAATCTAGAGGAAAAGGAGTAGGAGTTTGGTAACTTTATAGGAATCTCTGCCCCCCAGTAGTTAGTAATCTCTTTACCTTTCTGTTCTTCCTTTTCGGCTAGTTTCTTGCAGCTTTAAAACTGCTCAGGAGTATTAGGGCTATTTGAAATGTTTGACAGAAAACACTATTGATTAGGTATTTGGGGCGATCGCTAAGTTTTGGTTGCATGTGAGCTGTTGGGGTCATCCAAGGTACTTTCTTCATTCTTCTCACTCTTGCTGTGAATTTTAAAAAAGCAAAATTCTGTCATTCTTCTGCATATTAGTAGAAGGAATCTTTATTAAATGAAGGCAGTCCTACTTTTTTCTCTTAGGAGATAAGTCCTGGCTTCTGCTGCTTACTTAGGAGAGGATTACATATTGAAATTTTCTTTTACTGAGAATAATGCTTCAGTTACTTTGGAATTTTAACAGTGTCTAATTTTTATGATAACTTAGCTGGCATGCTGTGATTCACGGGGCTGCAAAGAGTCGGACATGACTGAGCAACTGAACTGAGCTGAATGAGAATAGTGGCAACAAACAGATTGATATTACAAGTGTCCTCATAGTACTGAAACAGAACTAGCTGAAATTGGGGGCATGTGAATGATGCCTTTAAAGACTTACACCTAAGTGATACTTGGAACAACTTGAGGGCATTTTAGTGGTAACGTATGGAGAAAAGGGAAATGAAGAGTAATAAAGCCTTATACATTTCAAATTCTGCTTTTATATAATTAGCACAAGTGTTCTGAGAATTAATGGCTCCTATAATGTTAGAAGTAGATTATATATAAATATACTGAGACTGTTTTATTAGGTAGATTTTATCTTGGAAATCTTGGATGTCTTCTTCTTGTTCACTCGCTCAGTTGTTTCCAGCTGTTTGTGACCACAGCACCTAGGTTTCCCTTCACCATCTCCCAGAGTTTGCTCAGATCGATCGATGTCCATTGAGTCAGTGATGTTATCTAACCATTTCATTCTTTACCACCCTCTTCTCCTTTTGCTTCAATCCTTCCGAGTATCAGGGTCTTTTCCAATGAGTTGGCTCTTTGTGTCAGGTGACCAAAGTATTGGAGCTTCAACTTCAGCATCAGTCCTTCCAATGAATACTAAGGGTTGATTTCCTTTAGGATTCACTGATTTGATCTCCTTGCAGTCCAAGGGACTCTCAAGAGTCTTCTCCAGCACCACAGTTTGAAGGCATCAGTTCTTTTGTGCTCTCACATCTGTACACGACTGCTGGAAAAACCATAGCTTTGACAATACGGACTTTTGTCGGCAAAGTGATGCCTCTGCTTTTTAATATGCTGTCTAGGTTTATCTTAACTTTTCTTTTAAAGAGTAAGCATCTTTGGAGTTGGCTTGAAATGATCTGCTGGATTAATGAAGGAAGACCCAAGAGAAATGGAGTAACTGCTAAAGTTGAATTCTTAAGTTTACTAGTAGACCTTACTGGGTTTTAGCTGAAGCCCACTTCCCTTAACTCTTAACTCTGTTTTTTCCTTCTTTTTATACTATACTTGGGACCTAACATAGTCGTGTAGCTGATAAGTTTTTCACGTTGAATTATAAAAGCAGGAATATGTAAAATTAATAAGAAAATGGCAAAAATTAATGTCTTATTTATTTTTTGCTTTTTTTAGTGTGCAACTTGCTTTGGTGTTTGCTGTTTTATTGCCACAGATGACATTACTGTAAGTAGAGAGCCTTTTGAATCCAGTTATTTGCACATTTCTCATTTAAGATGGTACTCTTATTTCCTGCTCTTATGCATTAGGAGCTGTATTCAACTCTGCAGTGTTTGGAAAATATCTTCACCAAGTCCTATCTCAAAGAGAAAGACACTAATGTTATCTGTAGCACCCCTAATACAGCACTTCATATCAGCTCGCTTCTCGCGTGGACATTATTACTGACCATATGCCCAATGAATGAAGTGAAGAAAAAGCTTGAGGTGTATGTATTTTTTGTTCTTATTTTATAAAAACAGCATTTATTGATATAATTGGTTGTGTTCACATAGTAATCACTGGCTGTTCTTCAGGCATTTCCATAAACTTCCAAGTCTCCTTTCTTCTGATGATGTGAACATGAGAATAGCTGCTGGTGAATCTTTGGCACTTCTGTTTGAATTGGCCAGAGGAATGGAGAGTGTAAGTATCTGATGGGTACAAACGCCACAAGAACCATTATTCTGTCATTACCCTCACAATTAAGAATTGGATGATAACTCAAGAGCATGGCCCACTTGAGAACCTAATGATTGGTTGTCCTACTTCTTGGCAGTGATGATGTAATACTTAAAAAGAGCATAAACCAATAGTGGTTGGTTGGTAGAGCAGTATTTGAGTGTAGTTCATTATACTTAATGATTGCTGCCTATAGAACTGAAGTTTAGGTACACTCTTATTACTCATGGAGAGTCGTCTTGTATAATCTTTTGGATCTGCTTGGATTTCTCAGACCTGAGACAAGTTAAGGTAATTCAGGCACTTATAATAAATGTCAGACAAATGGATGAAATATGATGTCAGTGTAGGTTTGGGATTAAGTCATGAGTTTAGTTACCATCATGTTTAACTTTTCTAAGGCAAGTGTGTTATTTGTTCAGTCCTGTTCGACTCTTTGCGATCCTATGAAATGTAGCCTGCCAGGCTCCTCTGTCCATGGGATTCTCCAGGCAAGGGTTGCCATTTCCTTCTCCAGGGACCTTCCTTACCCAGGGATGGAATCTTGGTCTCCCACATTGCAGACAGGTTCTGTACTGTCTGAGCCACCAGGGAAGTCCTTTCTAAGCCACAGATGAAAATAAACACATCCCTTTAGCCTGGGACATGTGCTTTGTAGTTCTGTACCGCTAGCCACTCATGGTTGCTTTTTTTCTTTTCTCTTTTTTTAAATACCACAATTTTGCTTTTGAAGGTATTTGAGTTTGTGGTAGGTAACTGAGAGGTGATCCACCATCCTGGTGGTATTCTAAGTTTAGCACTGAAAAGTCCTATGTCCTGAAGCCCTTTATCTTAGGCTAGCTATATGGAACAGTTGGTCACCCTGGTTTGTGACCTCTATTGTGAATCTTGGGTTACTTCCTAGCTGCTTTTCAATTTAAGGAGAAAGATTATTTTCTGGAATGAACACAATTTTGCTTTTGAAGGTATTTGAGTTTGTGGTAGGTAACTGAGAGGTGATCCACCATCCTGGTGGTATTCTAAGTTTAGCACTGAAAAGTCCTATGTCCTGAAGCCCTTTATCTTAGGCTAGCTATATGGAACAGTTGGTCACCCTGGTTTGTGACCTCTATTGTGAATCTTGGGTTACTTCCTAGCTGCTTTTCAATTTAAGGAGAAAGATTATTTTCTGGAATGACGCTTTTCTGCAATTAAAGACTTTAGTTAACAGTGGATAATTCTAAATAAGATTAATACATGTTCTGAGTTGCCTTGGTTTTTCACATTCCATTCTTGGCCTGTGTTTGGCTGCCCCCTGCCCACCCTCCTTATTTTGAAAGATAGCTGGTATGAATTAAAAGTAAGTTATTCACATTATCAATAGCTAATGAGTCTCCATATGTGAGAAATTGGACTCAAGTTTAGCAATCAATTTAATTTTATTGAACTAGTTAATAGCTCCTTAACCTCAAGGCACAGAAGCCAGATATCCTAGTTTTTAACCTTGTATTCCTCTACTGACTAGAAATGGTAATTTCTTTTCTTTTTCCTTTGAAATGCATCCTAAAAGTAAACTAATGATGCAATTTAAATTATATATGTTGAATTTGTTTAAATTTGCATAAATGTAGATAGTATTGCCACCTGCATATCTTACCTTTTCTGGCTTAATAAATCATATGTGATAGTCAAGAGCAGTCACTCAAACATGTTTAATTTGACCAAATCCATGTCAATGACAAAAATGAACTGTGTTACAAAACAGAACTTAAGTGTTTTGTTTGCTATTTTTGTTAAGTAAGTTTTGTATTTGTTTATTTAAAAAAATATTCATTTATTTATTTGGCTGCTTTGGGTCTTAGTTTTGGTTGGTAGGATCGTCGTTGCAGTGGGCGGGCTTCCCTCATTGTGCAGGTGGGCTGCAGGGGGCGCAGGCTCAGTTGTGCACCAGCTAGTTGCCCCGCAGCATGTGGGCTCTTCACTGACAAGAGACTGAAGCCACCCCCCTGCATTGGCAGGCGAATTCTTACCTGGGACCACCTTGGAAGTCCTATTCTTACCTTTAAAGTGGAGGTAGTAATGTTAATACCTCACAAGTTGTTGGAACAGGTGCTAAGTACAGTGTGCATGGAAGTGTCACTTAGTCATGTCCCACAGCTTGGACTGTTATGCCTGCAACTGCATGGAGCCCACCAGGCTCCTCTGTTCTTGGGATTTTCCCGGCAAGAATACCAGAGTGGGTAGCCATTCCATGAGTTGTTGGAACATTTGCCAAGTACAGCGTAAGTGGTAGCTATCCTGCACTGTTAGCGGAATTGCATATCACCTCCCCCTTGCTAGTAGTCTAGTAGTAGCCTTTTTGGAGCTCTCTGCTGCTGCTGCTGCTGCTGCTAAGTCACTTCAGTTGTGTCCAACTCTGTGCGACCCCATAGATGGCAGCCCACCAGGCTCCCCCATCCCTGGAATTCTCCAGGCAAGAACACTGAAGTGGGTTGCCATTTCCTTCTCCAACGCATGAAAGTGAAAGTGAAGGTGCTCAGTTGTGTCTGACTCCTAGCGACCCCATGGACTGCAGCCAAACAGGCTCCTCCGTCCATGGGACTTGTCAGGCAAGAGTATTGGAGTGGGTTGCCATTGCCTTCTCCTTGGAGCTCTCTAGTGCAACTTAAACTAAGAGAAGGACTATTTAGTGGGTAAAATTATAGGTCTGAGGGCCATGTGATAAACTAATTCAGGAAATTGTACCAAAATACAGTATTCTCAGACCGTCCCTAATTCTCCCTGTTTCATCTTCCACCTAAGCTGACAGGGGCAGTGCTTCAGGACAGAGACACAGTGGAAATAAAATCTGAGGACTCAAAACACATTTCCCAGGCCTTAAATCACATGTTTTTCACTTCTTGATTTTTATTGGATAACCGGCTCGTGTAAAAATGTCTCCATACCCTGACAAAGACATTCTGCCTCAATTAGCAGGAGTGAAAAGAATAAAAGTCTTTGTAGTTGAGTAGTCAGATAAAACCATTCTGAAAATTGTAATCAGCGCTTTGCAGTGAAGTGGGGAGGGATCAAACTCTGTTTTAATGTTAGGCTTCCATGTGGTTATTTCTTAACACTTAGTACAGCTTATTTCATTTTGTTTACAATCAGTGCTCCGGTGACTACTATATAGAAAATACTAGTTCAGGGCATGATTTTTGTGACCACCAGCATCTCATTGTGTGCACTTGAACTCAAGTTTTCTGTGGTTTCATTTCATTTTAATTCCACTCAACTTTTGAAACCATTTAACTTAATTTTACTTAGGCCTTACAATAAACTCACGAGATGTGGGTGGTATAAACTATCCCCTTTTTACATCAGATTCCTCTGATTAAAAAAATGTCTGCTGGGAGATAAGATTCACTGGCAGTGATTCCCAGTTCTTAGAACAGATTACAGTAATGCATAGAGTCTTGTTAATTTTTGGTGTATTCTCCCATATATATGTTTGAATCTTCCGTATGTTTGTTTGTTTTTTTTTAGAATAGTACAAAAGAACTAATAGCCAGTGAAATAAGTAGGAAACTGTTAGTCCCTAAAATGTACTTGTTCCTACAAGTAAAACAATTCTTATTTTGTTATGATGGAATCAAATTTAGTGAAATATAAATACAGACATCAACATAACATTGAACTGTTTTAATAATAGCTTTTCAGTTTTGGTAACCGTTTTTCTAGATGAAAGTCTTGTTAACAGGTGTCATTTCCAGCTAATTCAACCATAGGAAGTTGAATTAGAACAATAAAGAAAACATTTGTTAGAACAGCTAAGAATATACAGTCTCTAAAATACTGACAATAAGAAAATACTTGCGTACTTAAAAGAATATCTATGTTGATTTCAAGCTTATTTTCCATGAGTGTAATAATCTTTTTCATTTTAGGCATTAACAGAAATTACATCTGTACCTTTTGACATGGAACAATTAATAAATATATACAGTACAATGTGAAGAATGCCTGAAATAAGAATTTTCTTGTTTTAATAGAATAAGTTAAATGATTGTTACCACTAACGCAAAGAAGGTTAATAACTAGGTATTAATAACTAGAGCTGGAGATGTCTCACCTTCTGTCTGCTTTAGTTTTGGTCAACTAAATAATTCTGAATCATCGCTTAGTTTTTAATGTGGTTGTAAAATTTAATTAGAGTATAAAAACACCCAAAATAGACTTCTTAAAAGTATAGCCATTTAAACTGTAATAAAGAAGCATATAGTTAACTTAAGATCATAGCAAATAGTAATATATTTTGTGGCTTCTCTCCAAAAGGAATTAAAATATTTTTCTTTCTGAAATAATTTAATCACTTGAGTTGTGCACCTGATGTAAATACTTGGTTGCTTATTTGAAATGTGACCAGTAAATTAGAAATTAGGAGCGTTAAAAAGCATTACTAATAGTTTGCCCTTTTGGTATAAAGAAATTTGGAGTTCCGGGAATATGTGCCTTGGGGTCTGGGGAACCAGAGGGTAGAAACCGTATTGATTTATGTGTATCTGACTGTCACTGAACTTGGAAGTCCCAGTAGCATCTTGAATACAGTTGAAACACAGTAAGCATTGGTTGAATGTATCTATCTGGATATACTTAGAAGAGGAATGTTCATTATTTGGTGGTAGTGTATCATCTTGTACACAGTATTTCTGGATTAAATTTTTGCCTGTTAATAAGTGTTTTTCTGACCAGGACTTTTTTTATGAAGACATGGAGTCTTTAACTCAGATGCTTAGGACTTTGGCTACAGATGGAAATAAGCACCGGGCCAAGGTAGACAAGAGAAAGCAGCGGTCAGTGTTCAGAGACATCCTGAGGGCGGTGGAGGTAGGCTTCTTAATGCTTTAATACTTAATTAATTCTTTTGAAATTAGATTGTTTTAAGCCAGACTTGTCCACTGGGTGATTTTGCTGATTGAACTTCACCTTTGAGCTAAATCATTTCCTCATTTTAAGACTGAGCAGGTTTTTAACAATAAAAATGAAAAATTTTTCTTTCTTTTTAAACAAAGGAAAAATTAATTCTGATGTTATAACGGTTTATTTTTTTCCTTTTATTGATGTTGAAAAAAGATAAAAAAGATTCATAGTGATAGAAATGTACTTTACTTTGTTGTACTTGCCATCATTCAAGACCTGGTGCTTATCATTAGCACATAGATACTTAGTATTGTATGAATAGTGAATTATTTTTGTAAATAGTAAATTATTGCCTATCCTTCAGTACCTTTAAGCAGAGACCTTTGTGAACTCCTTGGGAAAGCTAGGTGCTGAAAGCCGAAATAACAAAACCCAGCATATAATTTTCAGATGCTTGAATCCTTTCTGTAGACCTCTAACCTGCTTTAGCCTACCTGGCAAATAAATTGATTTAGAAACCTTTAGGGCTTATAGTGCATGGTTAAGGATAAGTTTCTTTGATAAATGTTAATAGGGCATTTCTTTCAAGAATATTAGTAAAGAGTCATTCAGTGTAACGTGTGAAATTTTAGAATGAGAACTTAAAAGAAAATACTAAAGACCCACTCAGATCCAATTTTCAAGTGTTCCAATCATTCTTACATAGCCTGCTTAAGAACTACTCTCTTCATTTTAATTTACATTAAAAAAAGTAAAACCTAGGGTATAAATTACAGGTCCTCTGTGATCTAAATTTTTGGTTAATGTTAATACTAATTGCTTTATAATAATATTTTATGCTTGCTCAGATAATACTTTATATTTACTCAAGATTATTTAAAAAACAAAATGAGGAAGAAAAAAAAACCCTGACTTGAACAGACATACATACATTCTAAGCATCTTGTTGATCTTATAATTAGTGTGGTAAAATCCCCAAATAAGCGATTTTCTTGAGTGGAATTTAGAAATAAACTATTCCTGTATTTAGATCCTGTAGCCTCCAAAAGATAACATAACGACATGTTGTGGATTTTCTGGATTATAACTGATTTCAGATTTTCTGTCTTTTTGGGTCCTCTTTGGGTAACAGATTTTAAGGTCGATAGGATCCCACAGACCCTGTTGACAGGTCCCTCAGCCCAGGCTGGTCATGGTAGAAAGTACTGACTCTCCTGAGAAAGATACATGTGAAATCTCGATGTGAACGAGTTTTAACAGGCCTCTTGTCTCCTCCCTCTACCCCCCACCCCCTCTGCTATCAATGGAAATGAAAGCCCTGAGTTTGCCTCGTAATTCTGTCCTCTGGTGACCTCCCCCCGAGGCCTTTCCCACCCTCTCTTCTTCATCTCAGAATTTCTGTTCCTTCTTTGCCCTTTGATTGGTTCCCTGTTCCTGCAGCTCAGCTTCAGTCTACCTACATGTCTCAGGGCCTTGCTTAGTGATCTTGTCTCTTTTCCTATATTGAAACCCAGCTTTCTTTGAGGGACTCTGCTTCCTTGTTGGATCTTGTTCAGTTGCTGCAGAGAATGGTCCATTTGGGGTGAGGTTGTTTTGCCACACCATTTCTTTTCATCCAGAAACCCATTTTGAAGTTCATGTATTAAATTGGTAAACATTTGATATGTTAGTACTTTGACATACAATTTTGTTGTTTTGGTCCCAGTGTAGGTCTTAAACAGTACAATTATCTTTTTAAGGAAAAATGGAGACCAGAGGAATAGTCAAAAAACAGGAAGTAGCAAAGCTGGAGTCTGAACGCACTGTACTGTGCTGTCTTTGAGGGCCAACACTGCGGGTAGGTCCAGAGAGGGAATGGAAAGTGTCAATGTGATTTGTCACTTAGGAGGTCATTCAGTTCAGTTCAGTTACTCAGTTGTGTCCGACTCTTTGCAATCCCATGAACCGCAGCACGCCAGGCCTCCCTGTCCATCACCAACTCCCGGAGTTTACCCAAACTATGTCCATCGAGTTGGTGATGCCATCCAACCATCTCATCATCTGTCGTCCCCTTCTCCTCCTGTCCTCAATCTTTCCCAGCATCAGGGTCCTTTCCAATGAGTCAGCTCTTTGCATCAGGTGGCCAAAGTATTGGAGTTTTAGCTTCAGCATCAGTCTTTCCAATGAACACCTAGGACTGATCTCCTTTAGGATGGACTGGTGGGATCTCCTTGCAGTCCAAGGGACTCTCAAGAGTCTTCTTCCAATACCACAATGACCTTTATAAGACCAGCTTCAGTAGAGTGATAGGAGAAAAACCAGACTGAAGTGGATTGAAGAGTGAATGGAGGTGAAAAAGTGGAGATAGTGCGTCTTGACTTAAAAAGCATGGCTGTGATGGGAAGAAGAGAGCTGATTACTGGATTGTGGGAGAGTTTGCTGTTTTAAATGCTAGAGACAGTTTATGGGAAAAGGAATCAGTGGAGAAAGGAGCCTTTGAAAATAAAGTGAAAGATTTGTTGTAAGAGGCATTGAAAGAATAATGATTAACCTTGAACTGGGGAGGAAGGCCTGTCTGATTTAAGAGAGAGGAATAGGTAAGGATACACATGAGTTTATAGGGAGTTCTTTCCTAGTGTCTCTGTTTTCTGAAATGAGAAATGCTGAAATAATAGAATCATACTGTTTTTTTGTTGTTGTTTTGAGCTGTTGTAACAGCCCAAGCACTGTATGTGCTTCACAAAACATGCTTATACCTCTAATAATTCTATGTGGTAGACGTATAGATAGCCTTTACAGGCAAGGGAACAGACCCAAACAGGTTAAATTACTTGCCAAAGTCACAAGCCAGGGAGTGGCATATATATGTGAATTCACAATCTTTTTTATTACATAAGATCCTGTGTTTGCTGAGAGAGGTGGGGACTAAACAGACGTGGGGAAGGCAATTGGATTGGTCCTGCCCAGTCAGAGCCCATCGCTTTGTTTCTCCTGTCTCTGTGGAAATCACTTCCTCCCTTCCTGGTTGTGTGTGCGTGCTCAAGTCACTCAGTCATGTCTGACCCTTGGACTGTGGCCCACTAGATTCCTCTACATGGAATTTCCCAGGCAAGGATGCTGGAGTGGGTTGCTGTTTCCTTCAGGGGCTCTTCCCAACAGGGGTGGAAACCGCGTCTCTTGAGTCTCCTGCACTGGCAGGTGGATTCTCTACCACTGCACCGTGTGGGCAACTCTTCCTTTTTCATGATTCATTAAAATATAGAGCGGCTGTTTTGTTTTTGTCTCAAGTTCTGTCAGTATTCTGGATTTCTTCTCTGCTCATTTGGAAAACCCTATCCTGTATTTGTTCCTGTTTCCATTTCACTTCCACCACTACCTCTTCTTGCCCTGTGGTTATACTTTAGAAATTGTCTTCTGGCAAAATTATTCCATCTCTGAACCGTATATGTTATCTCTCTTTTTCTTAGTAAGAATCTTCAAAGGCCCTCTGAATCCTCTAGTTGCTCCTCCTCCTTTTTGGTTGGTCTGTTAGTTAACACCATTTGTCTTTACTTCCTTTCCCAGATTTCTGCTTCCCTAATTTCACCACTGGCTTGTGGGGGCATCTTGTCTTTCTGACTTGTCCTATAACCCTCCCTACCCCTAATCCTAAACCACTACATGTAGCTGAATTTCTCAGCAAGTTTGTTGAGTGCTTTTGAAATGAAAAAACATTCACAACAAGATAGTTTTGCCATGTCTACGGCAGCTAGACAAATTCTGCACTCTTTATGTAGGATAGGACTTCTACTTTCTAGTCTATTCATATTTCAGGGATGGAGGTATTGGTTTAAACCATACTGTTCATTTCAACATGTATATGTGTATTTAGAAATTGTGTTTATATAGGATCTCTTTAGATCATTTTGGTTCCTCTTAAAATTTTTATTCTTCTATTGACCAGGAACGGGATTTTCCAACAGAAACTGTTAAATTTGGTCCTGAAAGGATGTATATTGATTGCTGGGTCAAAAAACATACATATGACACCTTTAAGGAGATTCTTGGATCAGGAATGCAGTACCACCTACAGGTGAGTGGGTGACATCCTTTCTGTATGTTTGCTTTTAAATTAGAGAGTAGTTTTGAATGTACCTCACTTTGCTGCTTTTGAAATTAGTTTGAATGTATAGACTGTTTTCAGTATATGTTATGCACAATAGCAAATTTATTTTTGAAAGTTAAAGGTGGATAAATATGAAACTGTCCTTTTTGTTTTTGTGTAGTGTAAGCTTGGTGGGGCATCTCTTTGACTGTTGGAGCACTATTGACATCTTTGTAGGAAAGCAACTAGTTTGACATAGCTTTCTTGAATTTGGGGCATTGGAAAACAGTTTGGTCTTAGGAGAAACAGAAAGAAAATAAGTGACATACGTTCATATTTATAAACTCCACATAACTTCTGTTAACCAGAATTCAGTTTATGTAGTAAAAAAAAAAAAAACCTGATGTTTAATACTGAGCCTTATTGCCTCTTTTATTTAAGTCAAATGAATTCCTTCGCAATGTATTTGAACTTGGACCCCCAGTGATGCTTGATGCTGCTGCATTGAAGACAATGAAGATTTCTCGATTTGAAAGGGTAGGTTTGGTTTTTGTTTTCAAGAGGACTGAATGCGCAGAAGTGGAGCCAAAGTTTTGATTCTGCAGCTATGTCTGTGTATATGTATATGTAGTTCTCCATGGTGTTTCAGACAGAGCTGGACTAGTAAGTATAGAAACTTTAGTCCCTTTAGAGTATGGAGGGTTAAGACAAGAAATTTTTATCCATAATCCTATTAACATAGAAACTATTTTCATTTTTTGTTTCCCTTTGTTCTGTAAAGTTTATATATTTAAGGATAAATATTGACAAAAGTGCTTCTTTCATATCTGATGACTAAGCCTAAACTTAGTTTAAGTACCAGATTCATTTTACAGATGAGGAGAACAAATGTGCTTAGAGAGTTTGTAATGTTAAATAGTGATTAATATTATTTGGCTTCCCCAGTGGCTCAACAGTAAAGAATCTGTCTGCAATGCAGGAGACCTGTATTCAATCCCTGGGAGGGGAAGATCTCTTGGAGAAAGGGAGTGGTTACCCACTCCAGTATTCTTGCCTGGAGAATTTCATAACATTTCAAAAATGCTTATTTTTTTTTTACTAAGGTAAAGTTCACATAACATAAAATATAGTGTATAGTTCAGTGGTATTTAATACACTCACAGTGTTGCACAACCACCACCACTGTCTAGTTTCCAAACATTTTCGTCACCTCAAAAAGGAAACTGAGGTTCATTAAATATTCACTGTCTGTTCACCTCTTCTTTCCTCCCAGCTGCTGATAAGCAATCACTAATGTGCATTCTTTCTCTATGGATTTACCTGTTGTGGGTATTTCACAGACAGAGTCATATAATATGACCTTTTGTGACTTTTTTTTTTCCCACTTAGCATGTTGTTGCCAAGGTTCATCCATGTTGTAGGGTGGTCAGTACTTCAGTCCTTTTTGTAGCTGAAGAATCCTCCATTGTATGGATACACCACATGTTTATCTCTTTGTTCGTTTGTGGACATTTGGCTTGTTTCCACTTTTGATCCTTTTAAATCATGCTTTTTTTGAACATATACATACAAGTTTTTATTAGCGAACCTGTTTTCAGTTCTTTTAGGTATATACCTAGGAGTGGAGTTGCTCAGTCATGTGTAATTCTGTTGCTTAACTTTTTAAGGAACCACCAAACTGTTTTCTACAATGACTGCAGTGCATTTTACCTTCCCACTAGCAATATGAGAGTTTTGGCATCCTTACCAATACCTTTTTTTGTTTTTATTTTCCTTTTAAGTTATAGCCATCCTAGTGGATGTGAATTGTTTTATCGTATGTTTATAAAATTTTTATATTTAATCACTTTGATGGACATATAATTGATTGTTGGGCATTGTAAAACTTTCTAATAAATACTAATATTTTTACATTTATTTCTCTTTTGGATTATTTCTTGGATAAAGTCCTTGCATGGGACGATAGAGCTTGATTATGATTTTTGAGATGTATTGCCAAATTACCTTCCAAAATTATTCTACTATTTTTCATTATTTTCACTGTTGAATGAATGCATGTAGCTACTAAACATATTTGACAACACTGGTTTTATTATTTAAAAATTTTTCTTGACATTTTACGTTTATTTTTTTCATACAGAATCGTCATGAACTATCATGTGTTAATCTTCTCCCTCATTCTTTGTGTGTTTTAAACATATAAAGTATGTCTAAAGTCAAATTAGTTCATTTCTTTCCTTTCAGTCCGTGGCAACCCCATGGACTGTAGCCTGCCAGGCTCCTCTGTCCATGGGATTTCCCGGGCAAGAATACTGGAGTGAGATGCCATTCATTTCCTTCTCAGGAGATCATCCCAACCCAGGAACTGAACCCCGGTCTCCTGCATTGCAGGCGGATTCTTGATACCACTGAGCCACCAGGGATGTATATATATAGTTTCAGTAGTACTTCAGTGCTTATAAGCAAGTTAGTTCCCTGCTCCTTCCTTTCCCGTTTCTCAGGATTTCATTTCAGCCTTTAGTTTTTTCCTAGCACTTTGGTTTCAGATTTCTAAGTAAAATGCTTATACAGCTATTTCTTTATTTGATAGCTAAGGATTTCTGCCTTTTTACTTCTCCCTCCACCTACCCTCGCCCTTTTTTTTGCCTAATCAGCACCGTTGTTTACATTATAGTCACATTATAATCTTTTTTTCTTACTTTATAAGAATATCTAAAACTTTATTGGCTCACATATATTTTCCTCTTTTCCATTTCAGCATTTATATAATTCTGCAGCTTTCAAAGCACGAACAAAAGCTCGAAGCAAATGTCGTGATAAGAGAGCAGATGTTGGAGAATTCTTCTAGATTTTTAGCATTTGAAGACCACTTTCTAATTTCCCTTCTTTTTTTTTTTTTTAATTTCTAATGTATTTAATCTCTAGAGACAGTTTTTATCTTGGTCAACAGATAGCTTTTGTAGTAGGGTTTATTATTATAATTTAATGTATATAGTATTGCAGATGGTAAGTCCTGTTTATTGACTATTCTTTGTATATATATAATCACTAAACATAAATAAAATATTTGTAATGTTTGGTCATTTTCTATTTATGAAAAAAGCACACATAAGGTATTTCACTTGATTTCATGATGAGAAAAACTGTTAGCCAAAGTTAAATTTCTTACGCTGTGATTGTCAGAAATACTGATTATAATGATATAGATACACAAAGTTTTAAACTTAAGATCTTACACAGATGAGTTCAGCATACAATTTTGGGAACTAGATCTGGAAAAGCTGCTGTCATTTTCAATTTTAAGTGAAACCTAATAATTTTGTCACTAGGATCAACAAAAGAAATTATACCATGCGACCATACAGCTGCACTTACGGGCCAGTGAGTCCATCCGTTGTTCATGATGAATTAATATAATAATATAAGCCAGAAAAGTTGCTAACCTTGACCACTGAGGGCAGTAACACTAATTTTATCTGCTGTGTAAGACCTTGTGCTCTTTAATTTGAAATAAAGATCTTTTCACACTAAAAGTTCTTCTTTTCTAATAGAAGAAACATTTATGAGTTTATGTATAGAGTTCAAAATGATAAAGTGGGGTAGGGAGAGTAAAACAGAACTTCCTTTTGTATATTTGGAAACATGAAAATAAATGAAAAAAGTGTAGCCATATATCGTTGACATTCCAGCTACTTTTAAGACCATTGTTTCTTGGTTGCCCCATGAGGTGCTTTTTTTTTTACTTTATGGGAAGTTGTAGGCATTTTGACAGTGCACTAGGATTTTTTAATATAAAACTTTATGTTAAAATAACATTGCACACATAATACCTGCATTTAGAATTTACAGATTTCTTTATATTAGTGCAGTAAACAGTAATAAGAGTGGTGGAAGAAGCATGCAAATAAGGACCAAAATCCACAGAGGTATTTTTTCTGAACTAGTCTATTCTGCCACATCTTCAACCCCTCCTGAAAGGTCTGATGCTCCCCCTGTTGGCTGCCTTATGGAGCTGTTACTGCTGCTGGGAGGGTGAGTTCCAGCCCTCAGATACAATGCAATGGAAAACAAACTTGGAATCTCAAACCTGGGGTTACATGTTGTTACCTCTTTATATTCCAAGTAGTTCAGGACCATAGAGAAGAGATTGTAAGTAGTATTTTTTCCTAAATTTTCAGTTTACTATATATATACTTTAGATATATGAGTTTTTATTAAAGCAATGTATGGTGGTTGCTTAGTCACTAGTTGTGTCCAACTCTTGGCAACCCCCAAGACTAACCTGCCAGGCTCCTCTGTCCATGGGATTTCCTGGGCAAGAATACTAGAGTGAGATGCCATTCATTTCCTTCTCAGGAGATCATCCCAACCCAGGAACTGAACCCCGGTCTCCTGCATTGCAGGCGGATTCTTGATACCACTGAGCCACCAGGGATGTATATGTATAGTTTCAGTAGTTCTTCAGTGCTTATAAGCAAGTTAGTTCCCTGCTCCTTTCCTTTCCCGTTTCTCAGGATTTCATTTCAGCCTTTAGTTTTTTCCTAGCACTTTGGTTTCAGATTTCTAAGTAAAATGCTTATACAGCTATTTCTTTATTTGATAGCTAAGGATTTCTGCCTTTTTACTGCCCACCCCCCACCTTTTTTTTTTTTGCTGAATCAGCATCGTTGTTTACATTACAGTCACCATTCTATTCATTTCTGAACCGGACGATTTTCTGTGCTTATATTACCGTTCTCTTAGGACATCTTGTCTTGGTTTTATACATACATCATTTGACTCTTCCAGAACAGTCCCAATGTTTGTAAAACTCTTTAACCTCTTTGTCACATGGTCAAAGCCCAAAAGAATATTGAATTCTTTGTTGTTTCAGTCTAGACTACTTTCTCTCATCTGATTGTACAGCTGTTGCTTGTGACTCCATCCTAGGATCTGTTTTCCACTCAAGTTGGATTCCACATCTCCTGGACCCCATGTCTTCGCTATTAGATTACTTCCCTGTTAAAATGGAATGAGTGAAACTTCTGGAAATGAGTGTGTGGGAGGTCAATTATGTTGAGACTTTATGTGTCTAACAGGTACTTTGGCTTGGTATATAAAATTCTAGGTAGAAAACCAAACTTGGGATTTTGAAGGCATTGCTCTACTCTAAAAGTGGTGTGCCACAATGTGGCACAATGTCTGATGTCGTTTTACTTTCTGATTTATTTTGTTCTTTGAATCTCTGCTGTAAAAATGTGTGGTACTATGTTTTGGTAGACTAGCAACCTGGGAAATACTAAGTTCTTGATACCACCCTCCCATCCTCCACATAGACGCATGTACATTTTCTATGATCTGGAACTCCCATGAAATGTTAGAGCTGCTGGATGGAGCCTCTGGCCTTACTTCTTTTTCTTTCTGGGAGAGATTGTAGCAGTTTTCAGATCTTGCTGTTGCATTATATTTTTAGCTAACATGAAATTACCTGCCTGTATTTAGCTGTGTACTTCACTGTTGCCTTCAGTTCCTGAGTCTGCTTGAATTCTGTAGGGTCCATCACTTACTCAGCAGTGATGGTCCTTTGACTGTCTGCTAAGGTACGTACCAATCACTCTCTCCTTCCTATATTCAATACATTTGCTGAAATCTTGCTCAGTATTGTTACCTCCTATGTTTATTATTATGGCTCTATAACTTTTATTCTGCCTCTTTTACTGGAGTTTTGGGAGGAAGAAGTAAGCAGGTATTAATTGTATATTAAATTTATAGATGGGTGCCTTCTCATGAAATTGATGGGTAGTTGCTAGGCAGGATAACGGGATTCAATGTGAAAGTGCATGAGTTTTCTTCAGAGCAGTAAAATGGTGTATGATAGACCAATTATTCCTGATACTGGTTAACCTTGCTGGCTTACAGGAATTTAAAATGGTCCCTGCCTAGTAAGTTCTTTGAGGTTTAGTCATTCATTTTGAATCAGGTGGCATCTTTGACTCAAGTCTTTGTTAGCATATGCTTTGATTTCCTGGGAATGAGATATAATATTTGAAAAAAAAATCCAGAAATAGTTGAAAATATCCCCAAATTGATCAATTCTTGTGAAAATACCTGTTTTCCTCTTGTGACTCAAAACTCTTCAGGATGTGACCTTTTAGATACACAGCAGATAAAGTGAAATAGATTGTCTTGCTTTGCTCTTAAGTGGTTCTCCAGAAGTCTACCTGGTCACACACCATAAAAAACCTCATCCCCCTCTGGTGTAAAATATGGTTGAATCCAGACTTTGGTGTGAGGAACTGTTAATTTCTATTTTCCTCGTCCTTGAGGGCAAAAGGGGGTGACTAATACTTCAAGGGTTAGATTTACAGGAGAGAGAAAAACACATAGTGTTCAAAATGAGGCTTTTTTTTCTTTAAAGAATAGATGGTTTAAAACAGATCGAGTATTTGGGAGATTAAAACTGAACATGATGATTAAAATAGCAAACATTCTTATTTTTTCAAGAAATTTTGCATAACAATGCATTATGTGCTTTGGAGAAAAAAAGTTACTAGTTAACAGTCTTTCTTCATGAATTGGTCCTCAGTTATAGACAAAACTTTAAAAGGTGACATCCCTTTTCCCCCAAAGGAGAGTGAGGTCCATACTAATTTTGTAGAGCAAACATTTTCTAATTGATGTGCTCAAGGCTGAGTTAATGTCTGTGTTAGTTCAGTTGCGTCCAACTCTTTGCGACCCCATGGACTGCAGCATGGGAGGCTTCCCTGTCCATCACCAACTCCTGGAGCTTGCTCAAACTAATGTACATTGAGTCAGTGATGCCATCCAACCATCTCATCCTTTGTTGTCCCCTTCTCCTGCCTTCAATCTTTCCCAGCATCATGGTCTTTTCCAATGACTCAGTTCTTCACATCAAGTGGTCAAATTATTGGAGCTTCAGCTTCAGCATCAGTCCTTCCAATGAATATTCAGGACTGATTTCCTTTAGGATTGACTGGCTTGATCTTGCAGTCCAAGGGACTCTCTCAAGAGTCTTTTCCAACACCACAGTTCAAAAGCATCAGTTCCTTGGTGCTCAGCTTTCTTTATGCTTCAGCTCTTGCATCCATACATGACTGCTGGAAAAACCATAGCTTTGATTAGACGGACCTTTGTCAGCAAAGTAATGTCTGTCTAGTCATGGCAATAGAGAGTAGGATTATAAAGGGTTACATATCCGTTTACCACTTAATCATTAGTATCCTGCCTGGATAGTCAGTCTGGGGCAGTGGGCCTGTGCGATTGTCTCACCACAGCTTCTTTTCTGTACACCAGGGGGCACATGCTCCTTGACATGTGAGAGGGAACCACATCAAAGGCTGACATTCCTGAGAAAGGAGGATGCGTTAAAAACTCACAGAATAAAGCCTTTGAAAAGGAAAGTTGATGAGATGAAGTGCTTCCACCACCAGCAGTGGGACAGTAGCCATGTAATCTCCCACATACTGTCCCCTTTTGTAGCTGCTGGAAGCCCTGGAGTCCTCTGACCTGCTCTCATCCTGGTTAGACTTGTCACAACCTTATCCTCTTCCTGTTGACTGTCATCCTCTGATTGGTCTGGAGTCTTGTGTGGTTAGCTGTCAGTGGCGACTCCAGCCTGCTTCCTCATGTTTATACATGGGAGCTCCCTGTGGCAGAATGCAGGAGCTGTGTCAGGTGCCCCATCAGCCAAATAAGGACATAAATCTCCGTCCAGTAAGAACCTCATCAGTTACCAATTAAATCAAGGCACGGTAGGGTTGTTTTTTTTTTTTTCTTTTTAAAGCACAGTTTCAGTAATATATTTATTTAAACCTTAGACATTATCGAAAAAATTCAATATTTGGAATCTTTACTGCTTGGCTAAATTAACACTGGATATAGACCAACAGTTTCACGCTGGGGTTTATGGGCCTTCTAGGAGCACCCGTGTGCTGAAAGAAGGCAAAGAACTACAGAATTTCTAGAAAGTCTTATAGTTGCTTCTGAATATTTCCTCACCCCTGGCAACCCAGCAATCAAAGCTCACGTTTTTGTAAGTAATTTGCATGCTGTTACTCTCCAGAGACTGAATTCTGATTCTTGAGGTTGGGGTGTCTTTTGTTGCATGTGCTGTGTGGTTTTCTAACTTGTGATGGAAATGATTTAGACTTGATTTTTAAAATTACTTTCTGAATGTGAAGAGGCACTGACTCTGAAATGGAATTAAAGAACAAATTACCATGACTCACTCAATAAAGCTTCTATTAGCTTTGAATTAAGCTCTATTATAACAATTCTGATTTTGTAGCAAGCAATACCCATGTGAGTTATTTCTGTGGTATGATACCAAGCACCTTTGGGAAAAAGTAAAGAGCAAAGCAAACTTTCATAAACAATTACATTGGTCAGAATGTTTATTAGTAGGCAGTCAAAGAATTCTTAAAAGACAAAAAGAACCAGCTGTTAGTGTTGATCTAAACTGGAGAAAAATGAAATTACTTACATGTTTGCGCTAAAGGTATTAATATTAGAAAGGTTCTGGGAAACGGGTGCAGCTTTGCAGATTTGCACAGCGCAGTCAAGGAGGGTCAAGTTAGAGAAGAGTGCTTCCACCACCAGCAGTGGGACAGTAGCCATGTAATCTCCCACATACTGTCCCCTTTTGTAGCTGCTGGAAGCCCTGGAGTCCTCTGACCTGCTCTCATCCTGGTTAGACTTGTCACAACCTTATCCTCTTCCTGTTGACTGTCATCCTCTGATTGGTCTGGAGTCTTGTGTGGTTAGCTGTCAGTGGCGACTCCAGCCTGCTTCCTCATGTTTATACATGGGAGCTCCCTGTGGCAGAATGCAGGAGCTGTGTCAGGTGCCCCATCAGCCAAATAAGGACATAAATCTCCGTCCAGTAAGAACCTCATCAGTTACCAATTAAATCAAGGCACGGTAGGGTTGTTTTTTTTTTTTTCTTTTTAAAGCACAGTTTCAGTAATATATTTATTTAAACCTTAGACATTATCGAAAAAATTCAATATTTGGAATCTTTACTGCTTGGCTAAATTAACACTGGATATAGACCAACAGTTTCACGCTGGGGTTTATGGGCCTTCTAGGAGCACCCGTGTGCTGAAAGAAGGCAAAGAACTACAGAATTTCTAGAAAGTCTTATAGTTGCTTCTGAATATTTCCTCACCCCTGGCAACCCAGCAATCAAAGCTCACGTTTTTGTAAGTAATTTGCATGCTGTTACTCTCCAGAGACTGAATTCTGATTCTTGAGGTTGGGGTGTCTTTTGTTGCATGTGCTGTGTGGTTTTCTAACTTGTGATGGAAATGATTTAGACTTGATTTTTAAAATTACTTTCTGAATGTGAAGAGGCACTGACTCTGAAATGGAATTAAAGAACAAATTACCATGACTCACTCAATAAAGCTTCTATTAGCTTTGAATTAAGCTCTATTATAACAATTCTGATTTTGTAGCAAGCAATACCCATGTGAGTTATTTCTGTGGTATGATACCAAGCACCTTTGGGAAAAAGTAAAGAGCAAAGCAAACTTTCATAAACAATTACATTGGTCAGAATGTTTATTAGTAGGCAGTCAAAGAATTCTTAAAAGACAAAAAGAACCAGCTGTTAGTGTTGATCTAAACTGGAGAAAAATGAAATTACTTACATGTTTGCGCTAAAGGTATTAATATTAGAAAGGTTCTGGGAAACGGGTGCAGCTTTGCAGATTTGCACAGCGCAGTCAAGGAGGGTCAAGTTAGAGAAGAGCAGAATTTAGTAACACTCTGGCTTTTACAGCCGTGCTGGTTGTTCTCAGATGCCCCTCATACAGGAATGCCAAAGATAGCAACAACGGGTGTCAAACAGCTGTGGGTCCTGGTCTGAGGGCCATGTGATCTTGTATCCATTTACTCAAAGGGTCATTTGCTGACTCTTACCAGCCATGAACCACCCCGACTTGGTTTTCTCACTGGCTCTTTATTTGCCATTTGTATGTTGCACTTAATTTAAAAATGCATTGAAATAGCATATATAGAATTTACATTGTGACTTTACCCAAATGAAGATTATTCCTTTCAGAGCACTTTTCATTCTAAGTTGTTCGCTATCTTAGTGATTTTGGATTTGATGTTGCATTGAATTACTTAAGTTGACAGCAAGGCTAGTAACTGGAGATTTTATTAGCTGCATGGCTCTTAAGTCAGTTTTTGTGGCTATGATTTTCTAGTTAGTCTTCTACTTTGTACATGCTGATTAAGCCTCAGTATGAGATTTAAGCAATGGCCGTTACATTCCTAAAGGGGAAGCTAAGGCTCAAGGATGGCAAGTCAGATCCAAAAATGAAGCACATGTCAGCTACCAAGCCTAAAATAGAAGCCGTGTTTAAATGATGATCCTGTGATGTGACACAACCTTTATGCCTCATCCAATATTAGTGTTTGGGATAGCAAAGTGTAAAGTGATGATAAAATATAAAACGCTTTTAAAAGAGTAGTTTAGAAATTTGTAACCATGCATCAGTCAACACTATTGGTTTTATCTATGAAAGGATAAGACTTGACTGGTCTCTTAGGCCCTTCTGCTCTATATGCTGTCTTTTTTTTGTTTGTTTCTGGTCACTCAGAGTCATTCCCTTCAGAATGCTCCACGAAGTATATTTGGAATTCAGTATATCTAAAGTGCTTCAGTAGTATCTTATCTAAAATATTCAGGGAGTTAGTTGTTCTTGTTAATTAAAATTTCAGAATAACTGAAATGCCCTTTTAGTTTTAGACTTAAAAAAAAATTTTAACTAGTGCATAACGTTACAAGCTTACTGCTTTTCTTAGCTAGGGTTCTGGTGGCATGTTTTCTTACAAGTACTAATAGGTTTTTAGGTATTGCTAGGAAATTGATGGGTTTAATGTTTTTAGAATGCAGTTTAATCTGTTTATTAAATGACTGATTACCATTTACCATTTCTGAGTTTTGTTTCTCCTAACTTTAATCATATTTCTCTTTATTCGGTAGCTGGGTATTAAAGGAACTTTTTAAAATGTTAAGAGGAAGTCAATAGTGTGTTGCCATATATAGGCAGACATGAAGCTTATTGCATTGCTTTTACTAAAGTTCGGATAGATATGAGATTTTTAACCTCAGTTTTATGTTAGTGTACTTATTATTAACAGCTTCAAATTCTTTTGGAAATAGTGAGATTTAAATCTTAGATAAAATATTTTAGGTATTGGCTTCTAAACTTGGCCCTGGACATTTGAAGAATAGAATGGGTACTTACCCTATAGAGTGCTTAGTCAGTTGAGGAAATCAAAGTAAGCAAATAAATGTGATGAAATAGTACAGATGTTATGATGGAAGAATGTACAGCATCCAGCAAGGGGACAAAGGAAAGACAGGTTGGAGGTGACGTTTGAGCTCAGTCTTCACAAAGGATTAGGGAAGGTGGTGGAGGAGAAAGGTCACACAGGGAAGGGGCAGTGATCTCAGAAGCAAGAGGCCTGCTTCCAGCTCTGCACCTAGTTAATGTGTGATCTTGGGCATTTACCTTCTGAACTTCAGTTTCCTCATTTGTGGAAAGACAAGGAGCTAAATGAGAGCATGTCTAAAATCCTTTCTCAATCAAAAAATCACACATCATTCATTTTATGAAAAGAGATCACTGTGAAAGAGAAAGCTTTGATAGCAATTGGAATTTGTTTTCCTAGAACCTTCTTTTCATGTAATTAAAATGCCACAAGTTCTCTGTTGTGCTAGAGAGACAACTTAAAAAGAGAACTTTTCAATCTGTTCTGATTTTTTCAGTGTAGCTCGAACTTATGCTGTCATTAGAGAATATTACCTTAAATATAAACCACAATTTCAGAATTACTACATAAATGGCCAAAATCTAAGGGAGCTCGGGGGAGGAGACCTCAGAGGTCCTGAAGTTTAGCCTCCAACAGCTGCAGGATTTCTCTCTGTATCATCTTAGTTTGCTAAGATTTTGTCTTGAGATCTCAGAGCC
The DNA here is from genome assembly GCA_006410635.1 of Cephalophus harveyi. Classification (NCBI taxonomy): domain Eukaryota; kingdom Metazoa; phylum Chordata; class Mammalia; order Artiodactyla; family Bovidae; genus Cephalophus; species Cephalophus harveyi. The sequence goes on from SJYT01040311.1 coordinate 28,667, forward strand.
AGTATATAATGACTAAAGAATACATTTAAGATATGAACTTCTAGCATATTGAGGGAGAATATAAAAAGTATAGTTTGTATTAAAAGCCTATTCTCTTAGAATAGTTCACAATATTTTCTTTTAGAATCTTTATGGCCACAGGCTTGCTTGGCATAATTTTGTCTTTTTATGTGTTTAAACATAGTCTTTTTGCACAAAGGATTTGAGAAGTCTCACCAGAATATGAAATATTTAAAAATCAATTACAGGGACTTCCCTGGTGGTCCAGTGGTTAAGACTTCACCTTCTGATTCAAGGGGTGCAGGTTCAATCCCTGGCCAGGGAGCTAGGATCCCATATGCCTTGTGGCTGGAAAACCAAAACATAAAACAGAAACAATATTCTAACAAATTCAATAAAGACTTTAAAAATGGTCCACATCAAAAAAATATTAAAAAAAAATAAAATAAAAAAATAAGAATCAATTACAAAAAAAAAACCCCCAAAAAACCCAGTATAGACAAAATTGAGAAATCTGAGCAGGAGGAAGGAACATGTTCTATAAGCAGGGTATTATAGCATTAAAATTGTGCCACACACTTGACTCTGAGCTCCCTGATATGCAAAGCAAAAAGAAGAGTTACAGTGTCATCTCCTAAAGGAAAAGCTAACTTTTCTAGCCCTTCTTCATCTGGCAGTCATATGTGTGGTGGGTCTTCATGTGCTGGCCCAGCTTCCTGTGGGCTGTGATATGAAGGCCAGCTCCCCAGCCCAGCCTCTCTGGTTTAACGGCAGTGTTTTCTTCCAGGGACAATGAAACGTTCTTCCCAGGACAGTGGCTCTCGCAGCATTCCTGAAGATAGAAAGCTTTATGTTGTGGATTCCATAAATGATCTGAACAAACTAAACCTCTGTCCTGCCGGATCACAGCAGCTGTTCCGTACGTGTGCCCTCCCAGGCTTGGCGGCCAGTCCTGGCTTCTAGGTCACCTAAAAATAGCCAGCGCTGAGCTAGGCCTGTGGGTGTGGTGGGGGTGGGGTGGGTATTAGAGTTGCTATTTAGTATTAGGCAATGTTTGCTTTTGCTCTCTGAATACTTGCCAGGCTTATGGGCTTTCCTGGCTCTTAAGCAGGATTCGAACTCTAATCTTCAAAAGTTCTGAGAAGTTTCCTCTGGAGTTTCTCTCCCTGGGAAGGAGTGGAGGCTGTGAGATGGCCTCCCAGAGGCTAATTCATGCCTCTCGGCTGCTTCTGTGTCCTCTGGTGACCACAGCCAGGTCACTGAGTGTGCCCACTCTCTTAGACAGGCCTGACTTCATAGCAGATTGCTGAGAAAATGTTCCACACATTTATCTAGTATAACAAAGATCATTCATGTTCTGTTGGGCAGAAAAGTCATCTTCATCTTTTTAAATTTACAAATCTCCTCAATGAACACATTAGAAAGAAGAGGGGGAAAACAAAATAAAAATATGCTAAATACTAAATGCTACCGGTGTATCTTGTCCCCTGAATATTATAAATGAGTTCTATCAGGTTATTTGAGCCCCATCTTTTCTAGTTTAAATCCTGACCTTCCAACTCAGGGGATAAATGTCCACTTGTTGATGTTTCACATGTACTCAAAACTCATACTGTCCCAATTTCATGTCTATTATTTCTCTTCTGTATCCTTTTTGAATGCTTGTTTCTCTCTTTCATTCATTCAGAATTTCACCGGGTTTTACTACAGTTGGTCTTAATAAAGGTTGGTGTTTGAGTGCCAGCTTATGCCTTGGCTGTGATTAGGAAGGAAAAGCTGTGTAGGGTGTGAGGCAGGATGTCTTTATAAAGCATGGGACCTCTGCCCCCATCTCTCTGTAATCAAGTAGCAGAGGGTGTGGGACTGCTACATAGTAGGAGAAAATACAGAAGGTAATTCAAGGATCCTCATGATCCCAAGTGTCTATATTTATTTTTCAATTTAATTTGGGTGTTATTAAGCAAATAGGCCTCACAAAGCAGCGACCAAATGCAGACAGTTATGGTTTGGGTGAGCCAAGCTTAGCTGCATTCTCAGTTCAACGGCAAAGCATTTAAGAGAATCTTGCTTTCAGAGCATGTCCATCCTGAAAACAACTTTAAGAAACCAAGTATGTCAGGCTCATTTTGATATTGTTGTGTAATAGATGTAGGAATAGCTGGTTATTTTTATAGGAAATAAAGTTTTCTGGGAGATATCTCAGAATGCTTAGACTTTCACTCAGAGTTAGTGACCCACAGCCAGCTGTGTTGTATTCTTGGGTCGCTTTAGGGAAAAGGGCAATAATAGAGCCTGTCACTCTGAATCCTTAAGTTCTTTACACCACCCTACCCCCACCCCATGCAAAAGAAAAATCCATGTCCAGCTACATCAGTGTTAACATGATCATCAAAGAATTTTCCAAACAGGGGTTATAGAGACAGCTTGACCAGGCTTGTTCTTTGAATATACTAATATAAAAGAAGGTGAAAAATTCTCAAAGAGCACTAGTGCAAAGATATTTCTAAAGCATAAGTCTCTTTTCAGAGTGATCAGAGGGAAAATGGATATATCCCTTACATTTTTTTTTTCTCTCTCTCTTTAATTTTATTGGAGTATAGTTGATTTACAATGTCGTATCATCTTACATCTCTAACACTGGGAGACTGTTCAGTTCACTGACAGCCTGTATGCTGAGGAGTCCTGTTTTTGTTGTTGTTGTTGTTATTTGTTTCACATCAGCTCTAGAGGAGAAACTCCAGGACATCAGCACTGATTCAGGAAATGGAAGCCACAGTCTGTTTTTGGTGGGGCTGATCATCGTGCTGATTATCAGCCTGGCACTGGTTTCCTTTGTCATATTTCTGATAGGTAGGTACCATTGACACTCTTTTCATCCCTGCTTTGCCCTTACTCGACAGCTGGTTGTTTAGCTCTGCTTCCGTAAGGAGGCAGTGCTTCCTGGCACCCAGTGCTGCCACTGGAGGATGAGAGGGCATGGATGCCCAGGGCACCCTGCTGCTCTGGGTGGGTCACTGGGGCACACAGAAACCCTCCATGCCAGAAGTTCACAGACTTGGATATTGCTTCTGTACCACTTTAACTTCTCACCCAGAGTCCCTAGCTGCTAATGGTAGGCAGCTTACCCTAGTTAATTCTGGGTTTTCTTATTCCAACACCCAGTTTCTGCATGAATTCAGCCTGAAACTTTCAGTCACCCTCCCAGTTTTCCTCACTTCTCTGAAATCGGTTAGAAGCACGAGCTGGGCTTGTACACGGGCCCAGAGGCAGGGCTGGGGTGTGAGGTGGTCGCTTGTCTGTTGCATGACACTGTCTTGGCTGGGGTCTAGCCTGCCCTTGCCCTGGGCCCTGCATGTCTGCGCTTGAGTGGTGGCCCATGCTTTCCCACACGGCTCCTCAGCCAAGAGACCCCCTGAAGCCTCAGTGCCACTCTCTTCTCTGCCTCAGGCTGGGGAGGGGTGCTGTCCACTCAATGCTGCCCTCTCCTTATGCGTGTTGCCTGGTCAGGGGAGCCCCCCAGTGCTCTCTGAGCGGTCCCCTGTAGACCACCATCTGGAGTTATTCAGGTCCCTCCCACACCCACCAAGAGTGGAAGAGCCTGGGAAGAGGGACTCATCCTGGACACCCTTTTGCCTGCGTCCACCACAGTCATTTCTTCTGCCCTGCAGGCCTTGTAGCCTTCCCAAAGCCTAAATGAGAAGTGGATTCCGTGTGTTTGAAATGCCTCTAACTCAGGTTCACTCGGGATTAGTGGAGGTAGCAGTGGTGGTGATGGGAGGTGGGCAGAGGGCATGACTCTCACAGCTTCTAACCGCTTTTCCTCCCCAAACTTCATCTCCCATCCAGCTGAAAGCTTTATCTCTGGCCTAGGTTTCGGAGCTGGCGTGAGCGGGTGATGTAATCTAATTGCTTCTCTGTCACTTGCTAATGCCCTTTTGCACTTAGAAGCTACAGTGAAAACTATCCTGACAATAACGGTGCCCTTGGATCTGATTGTTCTATGGAGGAGGGTCGGCCCTGAACCTGCTGGGCTGGAAAAAAGGCATGACTCTCACAGCTTCTAACCGCTTTTCCTCCCCAAACTTCATCTCCCATCCAGCTGAAAGCTCTATCTCTGGCCTAGGTTTCAGAGCTGGCGTGAGGGGGTGATGTAATCTAATTGCTTCTCTGTCACCTTGCTAATGCCCTTTTGCACTTAGAAGCTACAGTGAGAACTATCCTGACAATAACGGTGCCCTTGGATCTGATTGTTCTATGGAGGAGGGTCGGCCCTGAACCTGCTGGGCTGGAAAAAGGGTGTGGATTACTCTTCAGAAATGTTATACCACACAAATGGATGCTGCAAATATCATCCTGCCTCACTGTCTGGGGAAATGACTGAGTTAAGCTATTGGGAAATTTTAGGTATGTCTGCTTTACAGGGAAGCAGCCCAGAGGGACTGCTCTCTTAGAAAAGACTAAGGGTAATGATAATTTAAAATGTGATGTATTGGGTTCTCACTCTCTCCCAGGCACGATGGTAAACATTCATGTCTGCTCACTACCTCATAACAATTCTATTGTGTGGGACCTGTTGTTATTCTGGTTTTATCAATGCTGAAACTAAAGCTTAAAGATTAATTACTGTGCTGAAGGTCCACAGACAAGGGTGCCTAATCAGGGCTCAGAGACACCTCTGCCTGGCATCAAATACCATGTTCTTTATTACCATCTTATACCCTCTTCTATGAATAGGATTTATTTTATGTTTGCTTCTAGGGTTTTATATTGAGGGTAAAGTCATATCAAGAAACAGAAAGAAGATGTGAATAAAGAAGAATGTCTTTTTATTGGACAATTACTCTGTGCCAGATGCATTAAATTCATTATCTTAAAACTTTACCCTTCAAGGTAGTGTCTAATATTTCTATTTTACTGATGAAAGGTGAAAGCCCAGAGAGTTTAACTCTCCCTGTTTATTCAGCTAATCCGAGGCAGGACTGGGATTCATACTCTGGCCCATCTGCCTCCAGAACTTCTGGCACTCCACTGCCTTTTGTAGTAATAATAAGAGGCTTCCTGTGGTTTGCAGATAAACTTTAGCCCAACCTAAGACCAGAGTTGGCACGTGCTTGCATGCTTAGTCACTCAGTTGTGTCTGATTCTTTGCAACCCCATGAACTGTAGCCTGCCAGACTCCTCTGTCCATGGGGATTCTCCAGGCAAGAACACTGGAGTGGGTTGCCATGCCCTCCTCCAGAGATCCTCTCTGGATCTTCCCAACCCAGAGATCAAACCCAGGACTCCCGTATTGCAGGTGGATTCTTTACCATTCTTTACAGACCTCTGTAAATGAACTTGGCCTGAGCTCATCTTTGAAGAGGAAACCTTTCTGCTCTCACTGGGATTTGGTGCAGATTTGTATCATTTTAACTGAAGTGTAAGAACTTATATCTGGCATTTTTATGCAAGAAGAAATAGGCTATTTTACATTGATTACATTGATTAAACTATTGGACCTTGTGTTTTTGTTACAATCTCTGTTCTAAAGAGGAATACTGGACAGCAAGGGTAGATTACACAGGATGCCTACCTGCCTCTGTAGGTTTACAGGGGCCAAGCAATGTTAGATATGAGGTGTGTGGGATGTGATTAAGTATTGCCTTCATTTAAAAAAGGGTTCTATGGTCTAATGAGTTTGAGAATTGCTAGGTTAGTAATACTCAAGGTATTTTATTTTACTTTTTGTGAATTTCGAAAATGCAAGTAAGTATATGATTTTTCTCTAATGTTTTTGCATATAGAATCCTTTTTCTCTTTTGGAATTTAATTTGGAGCTAATATATTGTGGAACAGACTTAATCCAACATGCCTGCTACTCCCTTTTGTGTTTGACTCATGTAGAAGGTTCCAGAGAGAGGAAAGGATGTCGCGTGCTGTGGATTTACTTGTTTCAGACTTTTCTCCAGGAACGAGTGGTATTTTTTCTGTCTGGCTCTGCACCAACACACCCATGTTCTAGAGCACAGTTCATCCAAACATAATTTTCAGACACAAAGGGGAGGCGGCCTCTGGGCAGCAGTTTGTCCCGAGGCTGGAAGCTGAAGCTCTGATGCCTTCCCACATTAGTTGTTGGGCAAACTCGGCGGTGTGTCACCACCTGCATTAGTTCCTGAAAGCTGTCTTGGAAAACACTTGCCTGAAATGGAAATGATACAGAGTCCACATATTAAATACTGATTTTGTGCTGCCTTTCTTGGAAATGTTAACTGCCAAGTAGGCGTCAGAGTGCTCCACTCCCCGGCTTACTCAATACCCAGGGGCTCTATTTATTTTGGAAATATGGTCTCTCTGCTCTCAGAGTGGCTGGGGAGAATTATTATTATACATTCATTATGGACTGGTAATTTAGAACCAGGAGACCTATGGGTTGAAACCCAAAATATCTCACCTCCCAAATGATGAGTGGAAAACCTTTGCTGAGAACAGGTCTCAGAATGAGACAACATAACAATCCCTTCTCCGGGGATAATCAGACACTGGCAGTTTTCCTGTGGTTGTTCACACAGTGTATTTCTCAGCCAAAATCTGAGCAGATCTGCCAAAGGTAGTCAAGTCTGGCACAAAAGGGTTGTAAAAATAATTCACTTCATAGGAAGCTTCAGTAGTTTCTCTCCCGGGCCTCTGGGCTGCATGGGCTATTGGAGCAGAGGATTTGCCAAGACGGCATCTCAGCTCCCAGCTGAACACCCCCACGGGCTCTGATGAGTCGCAATGGAACACGCTGGAAACAAGCATAACGCTGTCTATTTTTCACTTTTAAGTTCAAACCGAAAACAAGATGGAAGATGTGTCAAGACGACTAGCAGCTGAAGGAAAGGACATAGATGATCTTAAGAAAATCAACAGCATCATTGTAAAGCGACTCAACCAGCTGGACTCAGAACAGAGCTAAAGAAATGAAGCGTCCAAGAGCAACTGCTAACACCTGAGCTTCTCACTGTCCAGGGAGGGTGTATGGTTTAAGAACCACCAAGGGTATTTCTGTGGGTCTTGAAAGGCTGAGTTTCAATTACAGGGATGGGAGCAACTCCAAGGCAAGGGGGGCTGGGGGCAGCTGCCAGAAAGGGGCTCACTTTGCGGGAGTGTCCTTCAGCTTTCGTGGGCTCAAGGGTGGGAGGCATGGAGGAGAAACAACAGTAAACGAGAAAGGGAATTTGGCTCTGCACATGCAGCTTCTTTTACCAAAGGAGATTTGTCACCAAAATAAGGTCACAGTGGCCAGTAAAGTTCATGGCCCCTCATGTATCTTTATGAACTCCCGGGAAAGCCTAAGGGATCCGTTGAATTGTTTGTATTCAAGGGAATCAAGTGATAATTCTTTTCAATAAAAGAAATTCTGCTCAGGTGATTATACTTGACTCTTACTTCTTCAGGGATGGGGGATGGATCGACTCAGAGCTATTTGCCTACAGCCATTTGTTGATAGTAAAGTGCATATGGTAGGGTGGGGACCAGAGAAGGGAGCCTGAGTTATTCAAATAATGTTTATTGAGCTGTTGCTTTTTGCAAACCACTGTATTCTACAGAAGTTTACATTCAAGTGGGGAACAAAGGAGATATGTAGTTATATATTAGATATATAAGCTTTTTGACTTTTTGACAGGAAAAAAAAACCCTTCAGTAACCCGCTGATTAATTGTGCAGAAATCTGCTAGGTTATAGGTTATAGGTTTATTAAATTGCAGTGAGAAATTGTATGTTTGGAATATTTGGAAACTGCCTTGTTTCAGCACAAAAGGTAAGGCACAGAGTTTGTGAAATTAGACATGCTGCAATATAACTGAGTTTAAAAGTACGAATCTTAGAAAATGTTTACTATATATTACATAAGTCTGTTCTGTGAAATGTATTATTGTTCTATCATTTTGGGTTCATTAAAAACATTTGAGTTTATTCTTCAGCTATATACATACATAAAAACACATTTTGTAACAGTAAATAATTAATGAAAAAAACACAAGATGTTTCACCTATTCATTTTTACACTCAACCTTTTTTTAAAGTTAACTTTTTAATGTATTTAATTAATTTATTTTTTATTGAAGGATAATTACTTTACAATATTGTATTGGTTTCTCCCATACATCAACATGAATTAGCCATATGTCCCCTCCCTCTTGAATCTCTCTCTCACTCAAAAACATTTGTACTGCATAGTTATTTTTTTTAAATTGATGTCATGTAGGATATTTTAAAACTCTGAAATTTGTGTTTATTGTAAAATTATTATTGACCTGTTGATGTGGTATGGCAAAGTTATTTGTCAAGATTTGTTGTAACATTGTATCAGAGACGACAGATGAGCTGATGAAACAACTCTTTAAGAGACACCAGAGGCACCCCTCCCTCTTTCCTCCCAGGCGCCAGGGCAGCGGACATGTGTTGGGCTGCAGACCCTTGACTCTGAAAGGCTCAAGACACTACTCCCTCACCATTAGCTGGCCCTATGGTTCTCTGAGGCTTCACTGTGAAAAAACTGGACCAATAAAGCTAGGGTTTGCACTGTCAAAAAAAAAAAAAAGAAAAGGCCATTTTTCTTTGAACCCATTTGTTCTTGTGATGCTTTTTTCCCCTCTTTCTACCTACACAGTGGATATTTTGTGCTCAGTAATAAATGATATTTATTGTAAGAATCTTATGATTTTTATAATGTGAAGTAGTGTAGTGTCTGATGGATCGCTTCGTCCATCTTTTTGGATCCATCCTGTTGGATCTGCACTGTGCTGCCTGTATGGTGTCTATGGAGCCATAGTCATCCACACAGCCTGGGGCACGCCAGGCACCCCGGCTCCAGGTATTTGGATTCACAGACTCACAACTTCTATTGATGGTGTTTTATGTTTTAAAATATTGCTGGCTACATGTAGTCTTCTTTTTTGCAACACAAGGATTTAAACTTGCTATTAAAACTATTATTGGAGCAACTGGAATAATCTGAATAGGGTCGGTAGGCTAGATAATGGTATTATATCAATGTTAATTCCCCAATTTCATAATCATATCATGGTTATATGAGAATCTTTGATTTTAGAAAACACACATGGATGCATTTAAGGATAAAGTGACATTATGTCTTCAATTCCAAAATGGTTCAGAAAATAAAAGTCTGTGTGTGTGTGTGTGTGTGTGTGTGTATAAAGGCACTATTATAAATGTTAACATTTGGAAATTTTTTATTTAATAAAATCATGCAGCAACCTAGATGTCCATTGACAGATGAATGGATAAAGAGGTCTTGTCACACATGTATAATGGAATATTACTTAGCCATAAAAAGGAATGAATTTGCATCAGTTCCAGTGAGGTGGATAAAACTAGAGCTTGTTATACGGAGTAAAGTAAGTCAGAAAGAGAAAAACAGATATCATGTAATAACGCATATATATATGGAATATAGAAAAAAATGGTATGATGAACCTATTTGTAGGTCAGCAATAGAGACACAAGGGCTTCCTGGTGGCTCAGATGTTAAAGAATCTGCCTGCAATGCAGGACAGAATCTTCCCTGGGTCAGGAAGATCCCCTGGAGAAGGGAATGGCAACCCACTCCAATATTCTTGCCTAGAGAATCCCATGGACAGAGGAGCCTTGCAGGTTGTAGTCCAAGGGGTTGCAAAGAGTCAGACATGATGGAGTGACTAACACTTCCAATAGAGACACGAACATAGAGAACAGACATGTGGGCATAGTGGGGGAAGGAGCAGGTGGGATGAACTGAGAGAGCAGCACTGAGACATATACCTTACCGTATGTAAAACAGGTAGCCAGCAGGAATGTGCTGTATGATGCAGGGAGCTCAACCCGGTGCTCTGTGATAAGCTAGAGGGCTAGGATGGGGTGGGAGGAGGAGGGAGATTCAGGAGGGAGGCAACATATGTGTACCTACGGCTAATTCATGTATGGCAGAAACCAACATAACATTGTAAAGCAAATATCCTCCAATTAAAAATAAACTTTAAAAAAATCATGCATTTTTTCCTTTAAAAAATAGCTTTAACGTATAATTGACATAAATTTGTATATATTTAAGGGCTATAGTGATGTTTTGATCTATGTATACATTGTTAAATGGTCACATCATTAAGCTAATTGACATATTCATCACCTCTACATAGCTGCTATTTGTATGAGTGTGTGTGCTGTGTATGGAAAGATCTAAGATCTATACTCCTAGAAAATTTCAAGTATACAACACAGTACTGCTAAACTGTTGTCACTATACCAGATGTACCAGACGTTAGGTCTTGAGAACTTGTTCATCTTGCATAACACCCTTCATACCTTTTAGTTACAAGTAGTCTCTTGGCAGTCAGATATGGTGGTTGAGACCCAGGCTGGGGAATCCAACTGTCTGATTTGTCCTGGTACTACCATTTACTGTGGCTTTGGGGAAACTAACCTCTTTCCTCTTTTATCAGTAAAGTTGGATAATTATAAAATCTACTGTTACTATTGTGAGTCTTAAATGACAAATGGCTTACAACAGTGTCAAAAACAAAGTACTCAATAAATGCTAGTTTTTATTGTCATTATTATTGTTAATGTTAAAAGTAGTAGATGTATAAGAGAAATAACTAAATTTAATATCTCCTGATGGGGCCTTAGGGCTAAATGTTTTTCTGCTGTGCATCCTGATCTAATCTGACCAGGGATAGTGGAGTAAGAGCTTTTTGGCAAAACAACTTAAGCTAATTTACAAGTTCTTGTTGTTCAGTAGTTAAGTCGTGTCCAGCTTTTTGTGATCCAATGGACTGCAGCATGTCAGGCTCCCCTATCCTTCACTGCGTCCAGGAGTTTACTCAGATTGTGTCCGTTCAGTCAGTGATGCCAGCCAACCATCTCATCCCCTTCTCCTCCTGCCCTCAATCTCTCCCAGCATCAGGGTCTTTGCCAATGAGTAGGCTCTTTGCATCATGTCGTAAAAGTATTGGAGCTTCAGCATCAGTCCTTCCGATGAATATTCAGGGTTGATTTCCTTTAGGATTTACTGGTTTCATCTCCTTGCAGTCACAGGGACACTCTAAAATCTTCTGCAGCTCCACAATTCCAAATCCTCAATTCTTTGGCACTCCAGCCTTCTTTTTCCAAGCCTTCAGTTTATAAGAGGTGGTCAGTATAAGACAGAGGATTGATTGGTTGTTTCCTAAATGATCTAGTCTGAAGAACAAAAGTATCTGCATTTGCCTCCCTGAGTGGAGCCAGGAGTTGTCTGTCTGTCCTGGATTAATGCCTTGCCCATGAGGTGCAGTGGCAGGAGGGAGCCACTGGACACAGGACAGGAAAGGAAGGCAAAAGAGTAGAAAAAGAAATAGAAGGGACTGTTTAACTGACTCATGTCCTGATAGGGAAAGAGAAGGAAAGTTCTGTATGTTTTTTTTTGACTTTGTATATGTCACAAGAGGCTCAGAAAGAGATTTATTTTTTCCCTGGCAGTGGGCTCTGTCTGCTTGCCCTTCCTGGTGTTGCTGTGATGGAAGGATTACCATGTCTTCTGACCCCAGGGCCAATGCGCTGCCTCATCCATCGTGAGGCCCCTGGGAGAACCTTGCTGTAGCTGCTCAGATGGTTCTGATTGGCAACCACCTGTGGGTGAGCCGGGCCCAGCCCCACACACCACACCCTGCTGTGACACCTGGAGACCATTGGGGTGTGGAACAGCCTGGAAGGAGGAGGTTCCAGCTTCACAGTGCGGATGCCGGCCGCAACTTAGGGAACACGGGCCCTTCTCTCTCCTGGAAAGACCAGGGTCATCTGGCCAGAACTCCACCAGTGAACTCCAGTCTCCGAAGCAAGGCTCTTGGGTAAGAACAAGAAAACCAGGAGGGTTAAAACAACACAAAATAATAGCTTTTTTTCTTTTTTTCTAACAGCAGTCTGTGATGGAAAAGAGAACAATTTTGGTGTGTGTGACATTTGGACTGAGGCGTCTTGGGAAATTATACTGCACAAACCATTGTATTATAACACATTTTTATGTCTTAGAATGAGAATTTTAATGGAAACAAGATCTCTCTGAGTTATGGTGTATAAAATAATTTTATTCCTGCTTAAAATAATGACCCCATTTAAATTCAGTAGAGGATGAGCAAAAGAAACAGATCATCAGAAAAGATTGGTAATCTATCCCCTCTGTGAATGAATTTGCCCGGAAGAAGCTGTGAAAAGGAGAAAAAATTCTATCTTTCCACAGTGTCAGGAAATATATTTTCTTTTAAAGAGGAAATTAAAAATATTCTGATTGGAATCCATATGTCTACTTTTTCACATTTGGTGAAGATAAAAACTTCTCAGTAAATTTTTTTTATACGGGAAACCTTACTGAAATATAATTTTGCTTTGCAGGAAGATGAAAGGATTGAAAAAAAAAAAAACAGTGAAAAGCAACTCAGAACAAACTTAATTCCCTGTAATGAGCAAGCGCTGGGCATATACGTGGTGCCCACCTGTGTGGGCTGACACTGCAGAGGATTTAAGGGTCTAGGGCATCATCTGCCTCCAAATGGGTTTCTGATCTGGTTGTGCAAATAAAATGTGCAAGAAACCAGTCATGATCTGTCACCATGACAGGAAAAACCAGATCCATGGCTGTCCAAGGATCACCTGGGAGACTTAGACACAGGTTCTTGGATCCTACTCTCCATGATTCTGACTTAGCAGGCAGGGGTTGGGACTGGGGATTCATGGTTTTACAAAGCTGCTGTGATGAATCTGATGTGCAGTTTGTTAGAGTGGCTGGACAAACGATGGATTCAGTATAAGCTTGAGTTTGGATTCTGTATCTATGCATGAGTTACAGTGAGGTCTTCATCTCTCTTGACTATATTCCTGACTTTAGAGAATTTTGTCTGTAGAGTGGGAGTGTTCTATTGCTGGTGAAAACCAGGAAGTTGATAAAGTCTTTCAGGTTCTGTTGTTTATAAGTCACTAATAAATTGTATATAAATAGGGGGACCGTCTGATCATCTGTGGTTATTAGTTTTAATCCCCAGGGAACACTACTAGTCTGTTGTCAAGGACCCATAAAAGTCTTCAGAATGGAATCACGAAGAGTCGGACACGACTGAAGCGACTTAGCAGCAGCAGCAGGGATTTTTCTGTAGACAATTGCTTTTAGGCCAGGAATGTGGGGCTTCCCGGGGGGCACAGTGGTAAAGAATCTGCCTGCTAATATAGGAGACACAGAGATGCAAATTCAATACCTGGGTCTAGAAGATCCCCTGGAGTAGGAAATGGCAACCTACTCCAGTATTCTTGCGTGGAAAATTCCATGGACAGAGGGGGCTGAGGAACTACAGTCCATGGGGTCACAGAGTTGGACATGACTGAGCGTGCACTTGCCTCATGGAGAGTAGGATGTAAAGAGGCAGAAAAGGCCCCTTTGGGGTGATGTACATATCCCACCTGTCAGGCTGTGGCATCTTAAATTTTCCCGGATGGAGGCTGGCAAATGCTGCCTGTGTCTTCTCCACACATAAAGAATAAATGGACTGTGGAAACAGAAGTCGTGATCCTAATTTCTCTTTTGTTTCTTGGCCTCCTCTGACTTTCACATCCTCTTTTAAGTTGTGAAACATGATTCACTCTTCATCCATGAATCCTCAAAGAAATGGATTGTAACAAGCTTATTCCATGAGGAATATCCTTCCTGAATGTGGAATACTGCTGCTACAGAGCATTTATTGTCTGATGGACAAACAGGGCAGGTCAAACAATCAAAAAACAAGTTAATAATTTAATTACGGTTTCTTGAATGCTAAAAATGTCTAATGTTCCATGCCCCAAAGTGGTTTCAAATGTTGCCACAAAAAGGCTAAATTAGAATTCTATTCCACATCCTCCTCACTTGTTGGCATCCCACCCAACTTAGCAAACTTCTTTAATATTGATGAGGTGGGGTCAACTTCTGAATTACTGTAAATTCATTTAGGGGCTCAAAAACAGTTTCTTACAGACTCAAAAAATAATGGAAAAGATATTAGCTAGCCTTTGAGGTACATTCCAGGACCTATTTTTAAACTTCATTTAGAACAGATGATAGAAAACCCAGGTTCTTTCCAGAATACTTGTGGCAGTCACAAAGGAATCATTCATAATTGTTTCCTCATGCCCTCAGTGAAAGCTGCACCTCCTCTGAGCCTAGAACTTCATGTGCCCCTCTCAGATTTTGCCTTGTCTTTGTGTATTTGTGCTGTACGCTTTGCATGATGTTCGCATCTGGGCATCCCCAGGCTATAACTGATGGCCCAATAATGGGAATTTGTGTAACTGGATTAAGCTAGGATGGGTTTCCAGGCTGCCTGCATTGCCTCGACTTGCAACAGAGCCAAGTGGTGCGGACTAATAGGAGAGGAGGGACACCTGGTGGCAGTTGGTTATTTTGGAGGAAGGAGGACAATTTGAAGGAAGAAAGAAGGCAAGAGTTAAAATGTAGTGTGTGATGCTGAAGGGAGAGTGAATGGCGGCATCAGACATAGACAGCTCGGGGCTACACCTAGGAGAAACAGCCACCCAGCTAGGGGCCACCCTGATGGTGGTGAAGACAGTGGGTTTCGGAATCGAAGGACTGCCTTTGAATCTGGGTCTGTTGCTCATGAGCTGTGAGGCACTGGCTGAGTTACTCACCTTTCCGAGCCTTGGCCTCATCACCTATAAAATGAGAAAAATACCTGCCTCACAGTGTTGCCGTGAAGATTGGACAGAGTGACACCTAGCACTTGTTAAGAACTTGGTTAATGAGACTGGCCATTCCTTTTCTTATTCACATAAAGAAAGTGAGTAGGGTTTGAGGTGAGGGAGAGATTTTCTGCTGACTCTAGAGAGGGGCTGGTAGTTCTTTTGGATTTGGAGAAATTCCCTGGAAGGAGCCTCTCTGACCCTGCTTTTAGGAAGGTCCACACAAGGTAACCGATTGTCAGGCCTCTGTTGGGAAGTATCTTCCTATGAAACAACAGAAATTTATTAAGTTCCAGTGTCTTTTCACCCTGCAGACATGCTGCCCTCCTAGAACTTATCCCTAAGAGGGGAGACAAGATTACCACACAGAAGCAAAACAAGAGATAAGGCATGGTTAAGTTTCCAATTTTGTGGCCCAGAGACTAAGAGCTGGAAAAACTCAGAGGAAGGAGGGCATCCTCCTGAGCAGACAATAGGCCGGCCATCACTCCTGGGAAAGTCTCCATTCCCTGGAAGGCTGGGATGGTTGGTCACTCTGCCTTCAGAGAGAAGGTTGATGCCATTTGGAAATCTGCTCCAGTTGGCCACCTGTTCTCTCTATAGACCCACCTATGACCTCAGCCCAACTATGGCTTCCTCTCAAGACTCAGGTGAGGGTGAACTGAACTTCTATCTTTGATCCCAATCTCTTTTCCTAACCTGGGGCCATGCTCTGATTAGTCAATCTGTCCCCTTCCACTAGCTCATTCTTTTCCTGTAGATGCCCATTCGAGACCCATTCACAGAGATCTTTCTCCCTTTATCCCTACTGGCCACTATCTTTTGTTCCTACTCTCCTTGTCTAGACTTCTCAAAATGACAGCCTACACTTCACTGTCTCTTATTGTTTAACTTCCCATCCATTCCTCAAAGCATGGTGCAATCTGACACTTGCCTCTACCTGTCTACTGAAACTGTCCTTGCTAAGGTTATAACAGATGACCTCATTGCTAGATCCCATGACCATTTCTCAAACTTGTTCTTTTTTCCCCAATAAAATTATTTATTTTTGGCTGCACTCGGTCTTTGTTGCTGCACATGGACTTTTTCTAGTTGCAGCAAACAGGAGTTGCTCTCTAGTTGGGGTTCATGGGCTTCTCATTGTGGGGGGTTCTCTTGTCATGCAGCACAGGCTCCAGGGTGCGCAGGCTTCAGTAGCTGCAGCTTGCAGGCTCAGTAGTTGTAGCACTGGGCTTAGCTGCCCTGCAGCATGTAGAATCTTCTCAGACCACTGATCAAACCCATGTCTCCTCCATCAGCAGGTGGATTCTCAACCAGTGGACCACCAGGGAAGTCCTCAAACTTCTTAACAAATCTTTTTGTTACGTTTGACATTGTTGATCATTCCCTTTGCGAAACTCCTCACCCGCTTGACAACTCAACACTCTCCTGGGTTCCTTCTGTACTTCTAGGGTTTCTCTTCTATTTCTTTCTAATGTCCCTCTTGTTCTACCTGCCTCTTCATTGTTGCTGTTCCTGCTCTTCTGGATTACTTCATTTTATGTTTTCAAATGCCTTTTTTTATTTATAGATGAACTTCTATATCTATTTCTCCAATCTAGATCTTTCTACTGTGCTTCAGGTATAGAGCTAATTACCTGTTCCGTATCCAGACTTAGATAAATTCAACATGTCCCATATAAAACTATCGCCTTTCCTCATGAAACTTACTCCTCTTGTATCCCCTGGCTTAGCTGGGAGCATCACCATCTGCAAACCAGAACTTGAAGGCCACCTCTGCTCCCTTTTTCTTACTTACCATACGCAATTTGGTCATCAAGGTTTTTTTTTATTTTACCTTCTATTAATAAATCATTTCTCCTATCCATTCTTTCCTCCCCCTTCCCCCCGCCCCCAGCTGTGCCCTACTTAGGGTCATTACTGTTGTTTGTCTGAATGATCACAACATCCTCCTAACTGGTTTCTCAGACTCAAGGTTGGTTTGTTTCAAGTTCTCATTCTGCGAAGTCATTAGAATAATCTTTCTAAAAATGTAAATCCATATTCTCCCTGGTAAAAAATCTATAATAGTTCCCCAATCCTGCAGTGGGTCCTTACTCATAGCATGTCATTTCCACTGCAATGTCTTCATTCATGGTGTCCCTTCTGTTTGGGGGGACCTTTTCTAATCCCTCCATCTCAATACCTCTTCTTCAGATAGTCAGACTCTTCTCAGACAGAGTCTCTAAAACATTTTTGGATTTATTACCTCAGGGAGACTTACCCTAATATTTTCAGGCACCAGAAAGACTTGGAGTTGGGCACACTAGATTATTATCTTTGGTCTGTTTCCTGATAGCTGTGTGGCTTTGGGAAGGGAGCTTAACCTCTCTCCACCTTAGTTCTCTTTATGAAAGTGAGAATGAAAAAAAAAAAAGTGAGAATGATAATCATCAACCTAATGGTATGTTTGAAGAGAAATAGCATGTTTGTGAAGCACTTAGCATAGCCCTTGGCTCATAGTCAGTTTTACCTGGACTCGAATCACCATGGCAATAGAAACCATGTCTTTTAAAAAAAAGAAAAAACCAGTTAAGGCAAAAAGGAAATTTATTGGCTCACAGAACCTGGGTCTTGGGAACCTGGATTGCAACTAGGAACTCATAAACCATCAGGGGCATCCTACTCCTCTCTCGATCCTCTGTCTTCTCTGTGTTGGCTTTATTCTTTTTAATTTTTTTATTTGCCTACAGATTTATCCTTCCAGATACAAGAACTATGGCACCAGCAACTTCTGGTTTAATGTGAATGTCTTTTTTATTCACCCAGGAATTTTTAGTGCCTGACAGTGTCTGGCAACAGAAAGAGAATTTCTGGATAAATGAATAAGGAAACTTCAGCTATCAGGGACGTATTTATGTACATGTGTCTTTCCTACAATTTTCTGCTTATTCATAATTTTTGGGATAATAAGTCTATTGTTCTCCTAGGCCTTGAAAGCCCACTCTCCTGTTTAATAGTGGTAGCTCTTTACTCGGAGAAGGCAATGGCACCCCACTCCAGTACTCTTGCCTGGAAAATCCCATGGACGGAGGAGCCTGGTGGGCTGCAGTCCATGAGGTTGCTGAGTCGGACACGACTGGGCGACTTCACTTTCACTTTTCACTTTCATGCATTGGAGAAGGAAATGGCAACCCACTCCAGTGTTCTTGCCTGGAGAATCCCAGGGATGGGGGAGCCTGGTGGGCTGCCGTCTCTGGGGTCGCACAGAGTCGGACATGACTGAAGCGGCTTAGCAGCAGCAGCAGCTCTTTACTCATCAAAGGCAGATTGTGGATTCTGCAAGAAGAAAGGTGGTATAATATGGAAAGATTTGAGTTGTCATTTGAGCAAAGAAAGACTTTATTAACATGGAGTGTTAATGTCAGCCTCTAAGGAGGAATCCACTGCTTGGTGGACTCTGACCAGGCTGAGTCAGAGGCTGTCAGGTCATGTCTTCTTTAAACACGTGCCTGCTGTCCTGGGGCAGGATAACTGTGGGGAAGCTCAGTTGTCAGGGAAGACAGGAAGGGGATCTTGCAGAGAAAGGAGGTGAGTGGATTGCCTTTGTTATTGCTTTAGTCTCTGCAGATTTGTCTGTTATTTCAGATGTGAGGGGAAAAAAGACACTTTGCCAATAGTGGTGAAGTTCTTTACACTCTGAATATAATGCAGGATCAACAAATTTGTGGGTGTCTGGTGCAAAATGGAAAGGCAGGCCCCTTGTCTGTAAATTACTAAGAATTTCAAGACAGCAACTGTAGAGCATTAAACCAAGCCCAGGGCTCTGTGCAAATGCATAGGGTGACGGCCACATTTCCTCTTTTCAAGCTTTTCCTGTATCTATTTAGTATCAGTTTGCTAGACAGAGTTTCCATTTCCACTTGTTTTAGCACTCACCTTTAGTAGCATTTTGAGTGATTTTTGTGTCTATGCTCTTTAGCTCCATATCTACTTATTCTTTGGTCTTTACTGTTGTCCTAGTTTAAGAAAGGGTTAGAGATTTATTTAGCTTAGAATTCTGCCTCTGACACTCAAGGATACTTTATGGGTGAACATAGTGGTTTTCTAGGGCTTCCCAAGTGGCACTAGTGGTAAAGAATCTGCCTGTCAAAGCAGGAGACCCAAGAGACATGGGTTTGAACCCTGGGTTGGGAAGATCCCCTGGAATAGGAAGTGGCAACCTACTCCAGTATTCTTGCCTGTAAAATTCTATGGGCTACAGTCCATTGGGCTGCAAAGAGTCAGACACTGAACACTTACAGTGGTTCTCCAAAGCTCATCTGAGAGATTAGAAATAAGAGACATTATGGATCTATAGCCTATAATATTACTTATGTTATTCTCTTTAGTTACTTGTTTATATATTCTATTTTATTTTGGACTTCCTGATATCTTCTGCAAAGCTATGACCTATATCAGAGATATAATATATCTCCTGTAATTTGCTCTCTTTTGCCTCCTTTTTAGGAAGTTAGGTATACATGAAAAGATGCTAAAGTTGAGTACTCCCATTGAACTGTCTGCCTTGCTTCCCACCCCCCCCACCCCCCCCAGGACAA
>SJYT01040311.1:48115-71316 GCA_006410635.1 Cephalophus harveyi
ACCCCCGCAAGATCAGGAGAAGAATGTTTGCTTTTCTGTGAAGAGATTTAAAGGTACAGAAGACAAAAATATAGTTGTGTGTATTTTTATTTAAAAAATTCATTTTAAAAAGCACATGAATTTTACTAGTTCAGTGTGTCAGATGCTTCTGCTTAGGCCAAAGGGAATTTCTTTGAAGGACATTGGTTAATGTGAAGAAATCCAAGAAAAAATTGGCAACAAGCCTTCAGAAATGGGAGATGGAACTTCTGCTTCTGATCAAGAAGACTGAGTAACTGGGAATGTTCTATAGTGTGAAATATGGAAGTGCAAGATGAATGGGAAAATAGGACACTATTTCATGGTGCAGGAATCCCAAGGTGAACCAATCAAACGCTGGGTGATATGCAAGCACTGGAATATTCTAGCAGATAAGCAGACAAAGCATAACACATACCAGGCAGGATATTGGAATACCAGCAGTATTATTCTTGTGTCCCTATTGACAGATGTTTTTTTCTTCTATCCTGTCTGTAGTCATCCTGGGCTGGGACCAGTGATGGCATGAACTAAAACTAAGATAACATCTGGAAGATGAAAGCAATTGTGGAAAAGTGTAAAGATCTTATTTTTCTTTCAAGGTCAATTCATGTTGAAATAGATTGAGGTCTCCCAGGGAAATTTCAGTTTTTTTCTTCCTCTTCTCTCTTTCTCTGCTCCATAGCCTTAGCCAGATCTTCGGTCTATAATTTCTGTGGCACGTTTTCTGCCTTCAACACGATTTCCTGTGATAGAGTAGTCAAGCTAAATAAAGCATCAGGAAATTCATCTCTGTGAATAAGCAGGATTGCTGTGTGTTCATTGTAAACATGCAACCTCAAAATCTATTGAAAGAAGGGGATCCTGCTTCACAGACTTCAAGGTGAAGGTTACATTTTTTTCTGATTTTGATTGACTCCCAGAGACAGATGTGGATGTGAGTTTATCTTGCTCAACATGTGTAGGAGATTAAAACTGTGCCTCCTGTCACCTGCTTGTGCCCATATCTTGATGTTATCAATGCTAAACACAAAAATGGAAAAAAGTCCTCACAGTGGATGGAGATCTCTGCATTTCCCAGTGACTACTTCCCACCTAAGAGGTGGTAACAGGGCTGAAATCTCTGAGGCCAAAATTTACACAATTTTTCATTGCTTAAAGGTGTTTTTTTAGCAGCTCATTCCCTTAAAACCTACATATGTAACCAAAGGCAAACAGCTCATGCGTTCTGAATTCTAAAAAGGATCTAGAGTGAAGGATGGAGAATTTTTCCACTAGGTGGTAGGATTTTGCCATGGTCCTAAGTCTCAAAATGTGGAGAGGAGGGAAAGTAACTTGAAATTAAGAGAGTTGAGTAAAGATAGAACGTGACAGTAATAATGACACTACACACAGATTGAATAGATTTTTTTTTTTTTTGGCACAAACAGAGAAAATTACTCCTAATGCTATTCTTGAATTAAGCAAAAATAACACAATTCAAAGATTCTAAAGTTTCAGAATAAAACTGGGACTTTCAAGTCCACTCTTAGGGTGTCTTAGTTTGTAGTTTATACTCTTTAATACCCATTGAATTATTTTCCTTTTTTTTTTTAATTGAAGTATAGTTGATTTATAATGTTGTGTTGGCCTCTGGTATACAGCAAAGTGATTCGGTTATATATATAAGATTATGTATGCATTTATATGCCTATATAAATATACTGGGTTTCCTCAGTGGCTCAGTGGGTAAAGAATCTGCCTTCAATGCATTAGACGCAGGAGATGAGGGTTTGATCCCTTGGTTGGGAAGATCCCCTAGAGAAGGGCATGCAACCCATTCTAATACTCTTGTCTGGAAAATCCCATGGACAGAGGATCCTGGAGGCTATAGTCCATACGATCACAGAGTTGGACATGACTGCAACAACTGAGCACATATAAATAAATGTAATATATAAAGGGTTATATATATATATATAAAACTATATAACTGTATTATATAAATATATTTTTCATATTATTTTCCATTATGGTTTATTACACTTGTTGAACTTTATATCATGTGTGTTTTACATGTTAAAAAAATCAGTAAAAATTTGAGTCTTTTAATTTTTTAAAGAACCATCTTTAATGTTTTCAAGACTTCAGTCTTCTCTAGTGGTTGAGTATCTTTTAGCAAGTATGTCCTTTCAGCATTTGCCATAATTGGTTGTTTTATTAACAATGTCTATTTTATATCTGTCTCTTATACACATCTCCTAGGAGAAACAGCCACCCAGCTAGGGGCCACCCTGATGGTGGTGAAGACAGTGGGTTTCGGAATCGAAGGACTGCCTTTGAATCTATACATGTTAAAAAAATCAGTAAAAATTTGAGTCTTTTAATTTTTTAAAGAACCATCTTTAATGTTTTCAAGACTTCAGTCTTCTCTAGTGGTTGAGTATCTTTTAGCAAGTATGTCCTTTCAGCATTTGCCATAATTGGTTGTTTTATTAACAATGTCTATTTTATATTAGTGCTTCTGAGAATGAAAACTCAGAAGACTGGAGAGAGAAAAATCTTAAAAGATAAAATTATTTACATCAAAACAGTTTTCATTGATTATCTAGTTTCTTTCTAAGGAAATCATTTTAAATCAACCTCCTTTGTCTGATTATTTAAATGCTACTGTATTGATAACAATTATTCTGCATCCCACAAAATATGCTTCTAAACTATCACTCTTACTACTAATTAGGAAATAAGATAGATAATATTCCATGTTTTTAAAGTTTTTGCTTGGCCAAGGACTTAAAGTGTTTATATTTCCGTCTGGTTTCTCTAGATAAAATCTTGTCTTCTTAGGAAAACTCCTTTAATTTTCCATATCCAGTAAATGAGGGCTTCCCTAGTGGCTCAGCTGGTAAAGAATCTGCCTGCAATGTGGGAGACCTGGGTTTGATCCCTGGGTTGGGAAGATCCCCTGGAGAAGGGAAAGGTTACCCACTCCAATATTTTGGTCTGGAGAATTTCATGGACTGCATGCTGCTGCTGCTGCTAGTCACTTCAGTCGTGTCTGACTCTGCCACCCCATAGACAGCAGCCCACCAGGCTCCCCCATCCCTGGGATTCTCCAGGCAAGAACACTGGAGTGGGTTGCCATTTCCTCCTCCAATGCATGAAAGTGAAAAGTGAAAGTGAATTTGCTCAGTTGTGTCAGACTCTTAGCGACCCCATGGACTGCAACCAACCAGGCTCCTCTGTTCATGGGATTTTCCAGGCAAGAGTACTGGAGTGGGGTGCCATTGCCTTCTCCATGGACTGCATAGGTGAAGGTGAAGTCGCTCAGTCGTGTCCGACTCTTTGCGACCCCGTGGACTGTAACCTACTAGGCTTCTCCGTCCATGGGATTCTCCAGGCAAGAATACTGGAGTGGATTGCCATTTCCTTCTCCAGGGAATCTTCCCAACCCAGGGATCGAACCTGGGTGTCCCGCATTGGAGGCAGACGGTTTAACCTCTAAGCCACCAGGGAAGCCCAAGATTAAATAAGGTTAGATAATATTTCATGTTTTTAAAGTTTTTACTTGGCCAAGGAGTTTAAGTGTTAATATTTCCATAATTAATAATTAATCTTTAATTTTCCATATCCAGTAAATGAATCTTCCTGATCCTATCGTCATTACCCTGTGTAACACCCTGGCCCTTCTCCTTGAATCTTTTGAGCAGCATAGAAGACTCTCTTGAAAACAGGATTCAGTTCTCACCTCAGTAGCTTTGGGTCAGGCTCTATGATTAATAATTAATTTTAAGCCTCAGATAAAGTTTGGCTAGATATTGTTTCTTTTAATCCTTTTGTGGTCTAAACTCATAGTGTAATTTACCATCCAGACCATACTCCTGACCTTTTGGCCTTCCTGCTATCTGGATCTTTCTTCCAGGGCAGAACTTGCTTTCCTTTCATGAAAAATTCACAAATTGAAAGCTATTTTTGTGGTGGAATTGGGCTTGGTCTCTTGTTAACCCTCTCATTGACTTGAGGTGCTTCACTTCATACAGTAAAATGATACATATGACTCACTGGGTGCATGTTCTGGACTTTTCGTCCTGTTGTATGCTGTTTTTGGAAGGTCTTCTTGCGCTCTTGTGGCACTCTTTCATGGGTTATTTGTTGAAAAATTATTATTGATTGCCTATTTTTTTTGTTAGACACTGCATGGAGTGCTGAAGAGATATAGATATAGAGATGTAGATACCTAATACTTTTGGCCTTCCTGCTATCTGGATCTTTCTTCCAGGGCAGAACTTGCTTTCCTTTCATGAAAAATTCACAAATTGAAAGCTATTTTTGTGGTGGAATTGGGCTTGGTCTCTTGTTAACCCTCTCATTGACTTGAGGTGCTTCACTTCATACAGTAAAATGATACATATGACTCACTGGGTGCATGTTCTGGACTTTTTGTCCTGTTGTATGCTGTTTTTGGAAGGTCTTCTTGTGCTCTTGTGGCACTCTTTCATGGGTTATTTGTTGAAAAATTATTATTGATTGCCTATTTTTTTTTGTTAGACACTGCATAGAGTGCTGAAGAGATATAGATATAGAGATGTAGATACCTAACGGTCCCATCACTTCATGGAAAATAGATGGGAAAAGAGTGTCAAACTTTATTTTTTGGGCTCCAAAATCATGGTGATTGCAGCCATGAAATTAAAAGACACTTACTCCTTGGAAGGAAAGTTATGACCAACCTAGAGAGCATATTGAAAAGCAGAGATATTACTTTGCCAACAAAGGTCTGTCTAGTCAAGGCTATGGTTTTTCCAGTGGTCATGTATGGATGTGAGAGTTGGACTGTGAAGAAAGCTAAGCACCAAAGAATTGATGCTTTTGAACTGTGGTGTTGGAGAAGACCCTTGAGAGTCCCTTGGACTGCAAGGAGATCCAACCAGTCCATTCTAAAGGAGATCAGTCCTGGGTGTTCTTTGGAAGGACTGATGCTAAAGCTGAAACTCCAGTACTTTGGTCACCTCATGCGAAGAGTTGACTCATTGGAAAAGACTCTGATGCTGGAGGGATTGAGGGCAGGAGGAAAACGGGATGACAGGGGATGAGATGGCTGGATGGCATCACCCACTCGATGGACGTGAGTTTGAGTGAACTCCAGGAGTTGGTGATGGACAGGGAGGCCTGGCGTGCTGCAATTCATGGGGTTGCAAAGAGTTAGACATGACTGAGCGACTGAACTGAACTGAAATGTAGTCTCTGACTTCACAGATAATATCTAGCATGGGGTACAGATGAGTGAGTTGACAATGATAATAGAGTACAAAAGTTAGAATGGGAAAGGCACAAGATGTCATGGGAGTCCAGAGAATGGGAGTCTAATCCGTACTTAGATGGCCAGGAAAGTGTATCAGCTGCTTGCTGGGTAACAAACTGGATGAAAACTTAGAGGCACAATGCTACCATTTTGTTACACTCATAGAATTCGGTGTTCAGGAATTTGGGAAGAGCCCAGTGGGATCAATTCTCTGTTTCATAATATCTGAGACCTCAGCCAAGAAGACTCAAATGGCTGAGGCTAACTCGATGGCTGAGGGCTGGAATCATTGGTGTTTTCACTCACATGTTGGTACCTGGGCAGAAGGTATCAATTGGAACACCTGCATATGGGCTTCTTCGCAATATAACAGCCTCAGAATAGTTGGATCCTTTACATGGTCAGCTCAGACCTTCAAAGGGCACATGAAATAAAAGATATTGTAGTGGCCATCTTTGGAAAATCCTAACCCAGTTCCTACCTAGCATCCCATAAATCACACGTTATATTATCTGAAGGCCCCAGCTCAACAAGTCAGGAAGGACATTTCAAGGGCCTAGAGATTACCTCCCAGGAGCCAGTGACAAAGGCCAGACCTCTATTTTGGGTGAGGTTAATTCTTCACTACACATCGAGTTTATGTGTAGGGTTAGTGGAGGGAAAGTATGTCTGGTGATTGAGAAAACAGAGGTGCTCTTGTAAGAAACAGAGCTAGAAAGTGGATATGGTTGGGAGATGAGAACAGGAACAGAAAAGTATGTTCCTGAATTGTGCTTTTGTGTCTGGCACAGTCCCACATCCAAGAACATTAACTGACTTCAGAATGGCAGTGGTGGTGGAGCTGGCAACCCTGTCCCAGCAGCATGGGAGGTGGAGGTCAGTGGCTAAGGTGGGAAGTGCAGGTGGTTTCAAGCCCCAAAGACAGACAGTGATGGAGTTTCTGGGGCACATCTGACCCTGCCCAGCAAGTCTCAGATTAGGAAAATGACCTCTGAATAGTCCTCCTACCAGGCACTTTGGGGGCAATTGCTCTTCATAAATGCCTCCAGTAACAAACCTAATCTTTATGCAGAGCACAGGGTATACAGATCTCAAACTGGCTTCTCTTGATAACTTCCAAATAAATGTTCATTTTCCTAGCAGATCCATAACACTTCCTGTTTACAATAACCCTTACTTTATTCGAGTCCAAATTTGCCTTTGATTTTTCTATGTAAAGATGTTTTGGGGATGAACAGAGCTAAAAAGCCTTTCCTGGGTATGCTTCTGCTTTCAACCAAGCGAAAAATTCCCAAGCCCCTGGGCCCTCTACAGAGTCTTTGAATTGCCACTGCTTTTGCCTGCAGCCTTCCTGATGATGGCAGCAAAGCTGTAAATTAAGGAAGAGCCAAAGCCAGGAATTTCAGTGGAGCTCTGCAAAGCTCTGTGCAGATGTTCCTGGAGCTTGGAAAACAAACGCGCACGAGTTCTTGGAGAGGTAACAGGCTGGGCTGCTGCAGGAGCCCAGGGGCTTCTCCTCTCCTTCCCTTTTGGGGGTGGAGAGGTGGGTGTGGGGTAAGGAGGTAGGGGAATGGAGGGAACAAAGCATCGAGTCCCTCATTCTCCTGAAAGATCGCAAAGCTCCCTGCTGTTGACTGTCTTCCATCCTTGCAGGGCTGGGCTGTCTATGTGTGTCTCCGGGTGTGGAAAGGAGATGAGCCCCCAGTATGTGCTGTTTCTCAGAATTTCCCACACTCTTAACAGAGTCTCAGGTTGGGAGGAAGGGACCTATTGGGGTCCCTTCCAGAGGCCAGTCTCTCTGACACACTATCCAGCTGACCAGCCGCTGTTAATATCCTCACAGTTCTCTGCCAAAAGCACCACCTTCCCATGTCCCCTCAACTCTTCTCCCAGGATTACCTATATGCAAATCTAATCAATATGTCTCAGTGAGGCAGAGACCAGGTTGGTAACTGTATTGGTATCACAGAGCCTAGAAGAGAGGTGCAACCTTACCTGGCATATGGGGTGACAACCTTTCCCCTCATGCATCCATTTGCCTCCACTTGTGCAACAAGGAGCCCCATAGGATGCTGCCCTTGAGCCTTGTTTATTTAGAGAAACTGACAGCTGTGTTCTTAGTGAGTGGCATCACCTGGGGCTAGATCTTTCACTGAAGAGTCAGTGGAGTGGCTTCACTGCCTGATTGTCATGAGATTCACACAGAACAGAAAGGGACTGGTTCCTCCAAATAGAGAGTTGCTGGCAGGCAAAAATGGGAACCATCTACTGCTGTTGATGGATAGCAAGATGTTGGGTAAAGAGTGGAAGAGCTTCTCTCACTATAATTCTGTGCGCTGTGGCACTTGATCCAACCCATATCTTGGATGCTGTTTCTGAAATGCGTTGAGGGAGACCCCCACAGGCTGAACTGGTGATGAAAATGGTGAGGGAGGGTGACTTGGCTCGCTTCTGTGGGTTTGCAGGAGAATTGTTGGGTCCTCTGTTCTGCCTTTCCCTGCGAGTGTCTGGAAACGCTGGTGTAGGGCAGGGCAGCAGCGGAGCCCAGCGACTTTCTCCTGTGGACTGTCACCGCACAGACCTTCCTCGTCTTGCACATGCCGCTTCCATCCAGGGCGTGGAGAAGGAGTTCCTCCTGGGGCAATGAGGAGACACTGGATTAATCTGACTCGTTCTGTTTTTAGAGGCTTATTTTTATCAGTTGTGGGTGAGATGCAGTCAGAAGATAGTTGATGTGGTTTAGGTTTGAGTGGTAACCAGCCTCCTATTTCCATTCATGATGATCAAATGTGGATGGGTTTTTGGGGAGAAGGTAGGATGAGAGCGGGCTTACAGAAAGGAGGGGAGGGCCAGCAATGGGAGGTGGCTCCAGGCAGAACACCTAGAGAGCAGGGAAGATTTATAGTCGTAGGTGCACGAAGTCAACAGAAAGGGTGAGGGGGAAAAGATATCTTCCCAGAAGGAAAGGCCGTGGGTGGAGATGGATGGAGATGCATATAGGAAAGAAGGTTCAATGGAGGATTTGGAAGTCAAGAGTGATTTAATAAGACAGCCATATAGACAAAGGGATTTGAAGAGAATGATGATGTTTGTGAATCAACCATTCAGATAAATAATTTTAGCTGTCATGATAGAAAATGTGCATTAGTTTATGGGGTGTACAAAGTAAAATCTAGGATGCAAAGATTAGAGATGGGTGTCCCCTGTCACCCGTACTTTGCTAATCTGATTCCATAGCCCCTTAACAGAAGCTAACTTACATTTATTCTATGTTTACTATGGGCCAGGCATGAGGCTAGCCATGTGACTAGGATTATCTCATTTAATCCTCATAACAAACCTATGGACAGGCACTATCTAAGCAATTTTTTAAAAATAATGTTATCTATTTATTTATTTGGGGCTGTGCTGGATCTTCATTGCTGCTTGAGCTTTTCTCTTGTTGCAGTGAGTGGGAGCGACTCTCTAGGTGTTACGCACAGGCTTCTCACTGCTGTGGCTTCTCTTGTTGCAGAGCGTGGGCTCTAGGGTGTGCGGGCCTCCAGAGTTGCAGCATGTGGGCTGCAGAGCACAGGCTCAGTAGTTACAGTGCACAGGCTTGGGTGCTCCATGGCATGTGGGATCTTCCTGAATCAGGGATCGAACCTGCGTCTCCTGCATCGGTAGGCGGATTCTTTACCACTGAGCCACCAGGCAACCCCTAAACAATTTATAGTTGGAGGAACAGGCTTAAGAGCTGGCCAGTTTTGTGAGCTCACAGGACTGGGTTTTGGAGCACGGTGGCTGGATTCCAGTGCCAGGGGATGGAGCCCTCACCCACTCCCACCTGCCTCCTTGGCCCAGTGTATGTTTCCTCGCGCTGCCACCACAAAGTCCACATCCTGGGTGACTTAGAAGAGCAGAAGCTTATTGTTTCACAGTTTTAGAGAACAGAACTCCGGGGTGAAGTTGTGAGCAGGCCCGCACTCCCTCTGAAGGTGCTCAGGAAGGATCATTCAGGCCTCTCTCCTCGTTTCTGGTAGTGTCCTGGCTTGAGTAGTGTAACTTACATCTTTACATCCTTCCAGTGCCTGTGTCTGTCTCATGGTGTACTTTTATGAGGCCATCAGTCATACGTGATCAGGGACCCACCCTCCACCAGGATGACTTCATCTGGACTAGTTGCACCTGTAACAATCCTATTTCCAAATCAGATCATATCCTGAGGCACTGGGGGGCTAGGATGTCAACATATGGATTTGGGGGAGGAAGGGGACACAATTCAACCCTTAGCAACACCCAGGGAGCCACGGACAGGGGTCCTGCCTCCAGGCAGTCCTCTCGGCCTATTCCTGCCCCTGCCTGGGCCTCTGGCAAGGTCCCCTGTGCCAAGGAGGCAGATGTCCCCCTGGCTCCGCTGCCGGCTCTGGGGCTCAGCTGTGGCACGTACGCTGCCGCCATGGCCTTGGCGGATGGGCTGGAGTCGCTGCCAGGGGCACATTTGTCCTTCCCCTGCCAGCTGCTTTGTCATCACCATTGTGTCTTGCTGACCTGCTGGCGAACCTCCTGCTCGTCTTTGTTCTCTGTTTCTGTTCATTGTCTGCAAAATAGACTCCAAGCTTCCAAATTTATGCTTGTGTGTCTGCAATGTCCATGTAATTGTTTAATAGGTGCTTTTGGAAAATGACTTCATCCCAGTTGCAGGTGCCCTGTGACCCATCTCCCCTTTTTCTGTCCATAGCCTTAAAAATTGGTCTCCCCCTCTACCTGCTACAACCCCAGGGAGGGACACGTAAACAGTATACCTGCTTGGGGGTCCCACAGTCTTTGAGAATGAAATTATCAGCCTCCTTTCTCTGTCTTTGACTCACTTTAAGAGCGGAGGCCTGTTGATCTAATTTCCTGGCTGGTTTCTATGCAGCAGCATATTGGATAGAAAACTGTGATTTGAATGACTCTATTAACTCCCCAGAAAAGCCAGCCTCATTGTTTTCCCTCATCTTTTCGATTTGGAAGTCTGCAGAGGACACATACAGTCACATTCTCCTTTCCTGTAGAATGTTCCAATCAGCAGCCAGCATAATGAAATCCAATTAATGTGTTAGGCTGTTGTGATTCTAAAAATATTTCACATCCCCCAGAGGGGCTGCGGAAATTGGAGGAGTCAAGGTATTATAGCAAACTCATAATTTGCAGAGAGGTTCTTCAATCATTCTGAAGGTGGTAAATTTGTTCTTGAGAAAACAAAAATAGATCACCTTTCCAAAATGAGGCTGTCCCTGAGATCCTGTTGATGATCCTTTCTTCAGACGCCGGCCCTTGCATTGCAATGTAGTGATCCCTCGGTTTGGATATGTATGAATTATTAAGGTCAGTTAATTAACACATTTTTCTTCTGCTGAAGTAATTAGACGAATAGAGCTCTTGCCCTCTTTTCTGGCTTCACTGGCAATTGCTCAGGGCTGAACAGAGGCAGTAAACATATTGCCACACAGATGCTAACCAGAGAAGTAATTTTTTGATTTCCATGTGATTTCTGAAGCATCTTCCCTGCAATCTAAGGCAGCTTCCACCTGGGGAGCGAAGCAGGAGGGCTGTGGGGAGCTGGAGGGGAGAGAGGGGGTGAGGAACAGGCAGCAAGTCTTCACACAAGGCTGCTGGAGAGCATCTTCTAGATGCCTGCTATTCACATGTCGTTCTGCCCAATTTTAGGCTTTGCATCTTATAATTTTGTGCTTCCCTCACGAAGGCTCTGTATCATTTCTCCAAAGGTTATTCTCCAGTGTGAAGAGTTATTACAGCTGCATGTATTAATATTCCAAGGTCATTTTCTTTCTGTCCCCAGTGTAGCCACAGAGTTCATAGTTGCCAGAAATTAGAATTTGGTATGTGCAAAGTGATTTTTTTTTCTGTCATTTGCGTTTTCTGATTTTCTAGGTCATTGGTTCCCCAGACTGACTCTGCATGAGAATCATCTGGGGAGCATAATAAAGGGCAGTTTCCCACCTTCGACTCATGTTCACGGTCTCACAGTCTCTGTGGACAGGGCCTGGAAATCTGGATTTAAAAAAATCTCTCAGGGTGGGACTCGCTTGGCAGGCCGGTGGTTAAGAGTCTGAGCTTCCACTGCAAGGAGCCCGAGTTCAGTCCCTAGTCAGGGGGCTAAGATCCCACATGCCGCATGGCATGGCCAAAAAATAAATGAATAAAGTGTATACAATTCAAGGGCTTAAAAAAAAAAAAAAATCTCCCAGGGTGAGGCTGATTCTCAGTCGAAGTCTAGGAACCACTGTTTTTGTAATAACCATGTAAATGACAAAACAGCATCTCTCCTGTTCTCTGCTGACATTCTTCCCATCAGGGCTGATCTCCAGTCTAGGAAGCGCCCTTGATCCCCAGGCAAACATGCGAAGAGGCTTGGTCTGTGGGTGTTATAGGTCTTCATTTGCATCACTTGACCTTTTTTTTTTTTTCCCTATGGCTTCTGCCCACCAAAACAGCCAGAATTTTATGGAAATTATCTGCTGTGAGAAGGCTGGCTGACTGAGATCACGACCATAGGGAAGAAGGATAAGGCACAGTTTCCAACCACCAGCCTTCCCACAGCGTCAGTTTCCTCGCCTGTGAAATAGACTTAATAATAGCAACCCCATGTGACTATGAGGGAGAAACTAGTTGATGTATATAAGAGTCCTAAGTAGATTTTTAAAAACACTGTATCATGGAAGCTGGTGATGATGATTTTGCCAAACTCTGATTGAGGCCAGGGAGCAGAATGGAGGCTGGACAAGAGAGGAGGCAGACAATGTGCTGTCTTAGGGTACATCAAAGGGACCAGCAGCATCATGCCTGGGCCATGGTAAACAGTCCGTAAGTAAGTGTTTCCTTGCAATCATTGTCTTGCTGAGGATTTATGTGGTTTTTTGATAATTTCCCCCATCTTTTATACTTCATGGTCATTTTTGCTGAGTTTAACAATATTTTGCCTTCAAAAATTTTGTGCATGCAGAGGAAGGTCCCCCATGGTGATTCATCCTAGCTTCACTCCTCCCAGAAGGCCCCGAAGACAGGTCTACGCATGGGGGTGATGAGGGTGGGCTGGTCACTAAGACCCATCTTAGGAACTTGGAGATTGCTTGCACAGACTTGCTAGGGCTCCCAAGAAAAATGTGAAGTGAGAATTATGACTGGTGGTAGGGCTCAGAGACTGTAAAGGCTAGAATTCATGATAAAAACTGTGATTGAAGACGTAGCCAGCTTTAGGAGCTCTTGAAGACAGCAGAGTTGAAGCTAGGGCTCTGTAAGTGGGATACTGGGTCACGCTTGTTGTCAGGCAGAAGAATATCAGATTCCAAGGGCTTTGTATGCATTACCCCTTTTAAGTCTTAAAACAGCTCTGAAGCAAATAAGAGGAACATATTATAAGGGGAGCATAATCTTTTATCTGTAATTCTAAAACCCCAAAATCTTTGAAAGTTTTTTTAGTAACACATTTGAATGTGAAACTGACCACCTGAAATCTTTTGACAGGAAAACCTGACTTGAACTTATGTGAAGCTATTTATAGTTCTGACTTATCCCAATCAGTGTGAATATTCATATGTTTTGCTGCAGAAATATTAATGGATTTGATTACAGGGGACTGCATCAGACCTTGCTGTTTGTGTTGGATAAAATTGGATAAGGGCAATGTGTTACTGTCCTGTAATCCAGAAAATCTAACTTCTGGAAACATCTGACTCCACTCTGAGTTTGGGAGAAGGGATTTACATTCCATTCTCTGCTTCTATAGAAAAACTAAAGCTCAGAGAGGTGAAGTAATTTGCCTGGGGTCCCAGAGTGCCTTCATTGTGAGCGATGGTTCCAACATAGGTCTGTTTTGAGCTGTTCTGCTAAAATCTGCTGTTTCTGCTTGGTTTTGAATCATGTCCCCTGAATCTTTCCTTTTTGTTACCCTGGTTTTGTGAGTAGGCCCCAGGAGGAGGGGTATAGGTAGGTGGGTGGGTAAGTGTGTGTGTGTATGTGTCTCTCTGTGTGTGTGTCTCTGTGTGTGTGTGTGTCTCTGTGTGTGTGTGTGTGGTGGAGACTAGAGTCAAGTCGTCTCCCTTCATTACTCACATTGGTTCACTCTCCACTCCAGAAACACTTTATGTATCCTAAAATGGAAGTCTGATAATATTACTCATCTGCCTAAAATCTTTCAGTGCTGCTGGAGAACCCAGTTCAAACACCTTAGAATGGGATGTAAAATCCTCTTTGAACTGGCACTCTCCTGACAATAGCAGCGGTGCTTAAGAGTGCGGACTTGAGCTGGGTTGGGAGGTGAAAACCTCCTTTGCTACTCCCTAGGTGTGAGTGACTTTGGGCACGTCGCTTATTCTTTGCCTCAATTTTTTTTTTTTTTTTGTTCTGTAAAATAATGGTAATGGAGTCATCTACCACCTGAGGCTGTGTGAGGAGTGAATGAAAAGCAATGTGAACTATTTAGTATGCACGGTAAGCACTCAGGTGATCTTAGCTGTTATTATTACTGTTTCCCCAGCCTTAAAAAAATATTACCTGGCTTTATAGAGATATGATTGACACATAACAATGTGAAAGTTTAAGGTGTACAGTGTGTTGATTTGATCTCTTGAAACTTTTCTCTTGCTGCCTTCTTCCTCTCCCACCAACTCCATGTCTTGACTCTTCCCCCAGGACATGGAAGACCACGGCTATCTCCTTGCTTTCACTAATGCTTTTTCCTTTGTCCTATTGCTCACTGGCATGTCAACCATCTGTTTATATTTTACGACTCAGCTCAAGGGGCATCTCCTTGAAGATTTTCTGAACTCACCCTCCTCCTCCCTATCCTTTGGGCCTCCCTGTCACTACATTTGTATTTCATGGCTACATACAATGGTTTAAAGTTCTTCTTGGTGTGCTGATTTGTCTTTCTCTGAATTTTAAGGACCTTGAGAACAAGTTCTATAAATACATCCCCAGTCCCTGCAGAGTCTAACACAAGTCACATAATCAATGTGGGTAAATGCTATGGAGAGAATTCTTTTCCACTTGGTAGGAATTTCTGCTTTGGATGCTATTTATAAGTAGTGGAACCCACTCTTACTAATTTGAACTGAAAAGGAATTTATTAAACAATACGAGGTAGCTCACAGGATTTCCAAGAAGCCAGAGACTGGGACTGGGATTGTTTAAACCAGGAGCAAGATGTAAGCTGTGTCGGTTCATTGTTCTGGTGTGTCTTCTTGCCATGTGGGTCCTGACACTGAGCGTGCACACTGCCTCTAGCTCATCCCTACTGCTGCCTCTCTAAGTTGACGGTCTCTCTTGCCACCCTCCCTGATCCTCACCAGCAGGTGGTCATGGAGAACCCAGGTGTTGACTTCTAATTGTGTTGCTTTCTGCCAAGTTGAAATCTCCATGGATGCACCTGATGGGTGGAGTGTAGGTCACATGCCTATCCATAGCCTGCAAGGGAGGCTGGCAAGGGGAAGACATCTAATTGGAGAAAGCCTGGGTTCATTTACTAAGGGGCCAAAATGTCTCATGTAGAAAGAATGGCATTGACAGCCAGAATTTACACCAGTGGTGGAGGGGTGGTAAGTGAACTAGGTCGTGAGTAAGAAGGTTTCCTGGGCAGCAGCAGGAGAATTTTCATAGACTTGGAGTGGGAAACTCCTAAGACTCTGTGGGGAAAATGAGGAAGACATTTGAGCTGAAAGTTCTGGATCGTGGCTTTTCTCACCTGTATTGATCACTGTCTGCTCGCTATCAAGACTGATGTCTGGAGGAGTGAGGATCATGCTCATGCATCACAACTGCTCTTCTCTCTGAATTGTTAACTGTGAGTCATTAATTGGTAGCAAAAAAAAAAAAAAAGTTATTTCTTGTCTAAGTCACTGCGGTTCAACAAATGTTCTGTATCTGCATTGTCCACTGGCCACACATGGATAGCACTTGAAAGGTGGCTAATGTGACATAGGAACTGAATTTTTATGTTAATCAAGTTCTTTAATTTAAACGTAAATAGACACAGGTGGCTAGTGGCGACCTTGTAGGATAGTGCTCATCTAGATAATTTGACCTGTTTAGGAGGGCAAGAGGTTTCACTTTTTTTAATATGGAAAAAGTATTTTCATAACAATTGCTACTTCTTGGCAAGTAAAACCTTTATGGATAAAAGTGTTCCATCGCATGTTGATTCAGCAACAAACAAATGGTAAAACACTAGATTTAATCCTCAGCAGTGATTACTTATTTGAAGCTTTGTTAAACTAAGAATCTAAAAGCTAGAGGTGGCAATAACAGTTTTTTCCAAGTAAATCACGTTGGAAAATGCTATTATTTGCCAAAACTAGAAAAAGGGTTAATATTTAGGACTCAGGCCATACGTAAGGGTCACTTTGGTGGACTTGTGATAACCCAGACTGCAGGGTGTACCCCAAAGCCTGAGATTCTGATTTTTTAATATGGAAAAAGTATTTTCATAACAATTGCTACTTCTTGGCAAGTAAAACCTTTATGGATAAAAGTGTTCCATCGCATGTTGATTCAGCAACAAACAAATGGTAAAACACTAGATTTAATCCTCAGCAGTGATTACTTATTTGAAGCTTTGTTAAACTAAGAATCTAAAAGCTAGAGGTGGCAATAACAGTTTTTTCCAAGTAAATCACTTTGGAAAATGCTATTATTTGCCAAAACTAGAAAAAGGGTTAATATTTAGGACTCAGGCCATACATAAGGGTCACTTTGGTGGACTTGTGATAACCCAGACTGCAGGGTGTACCCCAAAGCCTGAGATTCTGGGGGGTCTCAGGTGGGACAAGAATTGATGTTTCTAGCAAGTTCTCAGGTGATGCTTCTGCTGCTGGGCTGGGGCAACATTTCAAGGACCTCTGACTTAGGAAACTCTCTGTTCAATAAAATTAAACCAAGTTTTGCCTTGTAGGGCATTTCTGAATCTTTCATCTACACATATTACTCTGGTACTCTGAAGCTCCTAGGGGAACTATGTATGTGGCACATCACATGCTGATTTGTTCATAAAACCCTTTTCTCACTGAGTATCCCATGGACTAGAGTTGGAAAAACACAATTCTATGAAATTCTGTTGAGTTAAACATAAAGCTTAGTTTCCCATTCTTCTGTTTTGTCTATGCAGTCACAGAAACGTTATTCCCTGGGGCTCAAATCAGAGATGGCTTTTCTTTTCTATCTGTCCTCTCCTCACAGGAGGGCTCATCGAGGGCCATGGTTTTAATGGCAGAGGGACACCCAATTTGACATCTCCACCCAGTCTCTCCTCTGAACTCTATAGACTGTATCCACTGTCTACCTGGCATTTTCATCTGAAACAGAGCACATACTGAGCTGAGCTCATGTTTATAGCTTCCCACTGATCCAATCTGACTCTTCTCCTGGTTTCCCCTTCTCAGTAAATGGTATCACTATCTACCACATGTACTATCATCAAATTCATCGTCAAGATCTGTCATTTCTGCAAAAAAAAAAAGGTGTATGTAAGAGTATATGCATATACACTTACATATACATGAACACTGCCATAAGACATATGTGTATATAAATGTACACACTCATATATATATATATATTTGTATCTCCTTTTATCTGTTGATAATGCTACATGCTAGTTCAAGATATGAGCCATCTGCAATTAGATCATCACAATCTTTTTTTATAAAATATGATTTTCTGGGCCATGCCATCCTGGAGGTTAAAGTGGGGTTAAGAGAGGATAGAAAAGTATTTCTTTAACTTTGCTCCCATCTGTAATTGGGGAAACTCAAATGGTTCTTAGATCTTTCCAGCTGGTTCAGGAAGATGATGAAATGTTTTGCATGTGCTCAGCAGCTGGTCCTCTCTGTCAGCCTGCCCACTCTTCCTCCTGCTGGTGTGGCAGGGTTGCCCATCAACCAGAGAGGAGCCCCGTGCAGGTCATTCTCCTACTTCTCCATCCCAGGGAGAGGGGAGTCCCACACTGTGCCCAGCTTGCTTGCTCTCTCTGCTCTATCGAGCTCCATCTACATTCCTCTGAAGTGGGATAGGAAAGGATACTGAACTCCTCCATATTCTCCATCTAATTGGAAATTCAGTGAAACAGGTCAGATTCAGTAGGTCTGCGGTAAATGTAAGGATCTATGCTGTCTTCCTGGTAGGTAGAAGCCATTTGAATTTCTTTCCCTCTGGGATTTTTGCCTAGGAGGAAACACAACCCAAAGACCAGCTCTTTCTTTCCATTTTTGTTAAAACCTAAACTCACTGAAGAGCTGGTCTGGTAGCTGACTCTGGTCCCAGCATGATTTCTTGTGAAGTATTTGAAACAGCTTTATATTTCTTCTCAATTTTCTTGCAACTCTCTCTTTAAATTAGATTCTTTGTTCAAAAATTTCTTGCTTGCCTGGCAAATAATTGGTGGGACACCATGTACTTCCCTAATACCCTCATTATCATTAGTGACTGTTATTAATTAATTGTTTCCAAAAAGAATCCTTCAGAAAGCTTTGCTTCTTGGCAAGTACTATACATTGCTTTCAGAATTATATCAGTTATTTTAAGAACCACTTATAGTCCATTTGGCTATGATTTATTATATAATGTTATTTATTTAAATTTCAGCACAGAGTGTAATAATCATGGTATTTAAAAAATATGGATATATGGATCTTTGCTTCTCTTTATATAGTAGGTAAAAGCATAATCAGTCTTTTCTTCTCTAGAAGTGACATAAAGGAAAAATGTAATCTGTCTCCTCATGTTAGTATTTTGGGAAATGGTTTGGAAATCAGAGTTATTTAAATATTAGATGCAAATGTGCATTTTTATGAACATTTCTCCATTTAAATGTTTAAAACATTTCTCTCCACTTAAATGTTCAAAAATTCTCATCATATCTCTTCAAAAATAATGATTAGAGGAAAAAGAATCCACCATTTAGGACAAAAACAACTTCAGTTCAGTTCAGTTCAGTCGCTCAGTCGTGTCCGACTCTTTGCGACCCCATGAATCGCAGCACGCCAGGCCTCCCTGTTCATGAAGCTAATTTGAATAATTTTTTTTCAACAGTTTATTAACTGATCTAAAACTCCCATTCAACTGAGGGACTGACATCACCTGTGTA
This sequence comes from Cephalophus harveyi, assembly GCA_006410635.1. NCBI lineage: Eukaryota > Metazoa > Chordata > Mammalia > Artiodactyla > Bovidae > Cephalophus > Cephalophus harveyi. Next base: position 66,538 of record SJYT01040311.1, read on the forward strand.
CTCATTAAAGTTGAAATGGTTGTGATTATGTCAGCTTCTTTTTTCTCTCCTGGACCGTTTTCTTCCTTAGAAGATAGCTCTTCCTTCCCTGTGGGGCCCAGATCTGTGCCTGATAGTCAATTGCATGAGTGGTCGGGAGCAGTGATGCTTCTGAATTCACAGAAGACTGAGCGCTGAAATTGCCTTCTGTCCCTTCTCTTCCACACTTGATTTCCTTGTGAACTGTTGATCACGTTCTACCCCAATCCTGTGATTCACAGCATTTAAACACGTCTTCTTGATGTCTAGCTTCCCCCTTTGAAGAACATGGCTGTTTTTTCTTCTTTTCTTTCTCCTAAGTTAGGTTGCCTCTGAAATTCAGGGCTTTCTTGCAGGAGACAGTTTTTCTCACAGGAAACAATTTTTACCTGCAGGGAACACTTTGTACATCAAATGGAAGCAGACTCCTTTGGGGCACCTGCTCACAATAACACCCACCTCACCTTCGTGTGGCAGCTGTCTGCTAGTCCTCAGGGGTGGCCCCCAGGAGCCAGGCTGATCTCAGTCTTGACACCTCCTCTAGCACAGGGGTTCACACTTGACCCAAGCTGAGTCTACTGTAGTCGCTCTCCTCAGAGAGTGAGAGTGGGATTCTTCTCGGTGAATGAGCAGAATTTCATCTCTGTGAGTGACTTCCCAGCCTCCAGAACTGAGAAGTGAATCTGTGGCCACCTGGTTTATGGTGTTTTGTTAGAGCAGCCCGAATAGACCAGGTCACGGGCCAACAGCAGGGCACAGAGGTACCTGCGGAAACGAGGCAGACCTTTAGAGCCTGGGTTTGGAACCGATACGCTTTAACACCAGCTTCATTTCGCTTTCCTGGTAAGTCAAGGGTTGAACCCAACACTAAGCTGTAGATAAATATACTCTGCCCCTTGGTAGAACTATAAGTCATAAGGCACGTTGCATGGATCTGAGGCCTGAGGGATGAGTGGTGGCTAAGGAGAAGGATCAAAGCCAATGATGGTAATCTATTACACACATGAACTTCAGGTTTATCTGTGGGGTGACCCATGTACCCCTATGTGGGCTAGGAGATAGATAGAATGCATTTGCCCTGGGAGGAAGGACAAAGCAGATACAAAGAATCAGAAGGGATAGAGAGCTCTGATGACTTCACCTATTCCAGGTCCTTTTTTTAAAACTGAAGAACAGTTGCTGTATAATATACTATATGTTACAGGTTTGCAATACAGTGACTTGCAATTTTGAAAGTTATACTCTATTTATAGTTATTATAAAATATTTGCTGTATTCCCTCATATTGTATAGTATTTATACCCTTATAGCTTATTTTATACATGATTAGCTGTACCTTTTGATTCTCCAGCCCTATATTGCTCCTCCCTGACTCCTTCCCACTAGTACCTTCTAGTTTGTTCTCTATATCTGTGAATCTGCTTCTTTTTTGTTATATTCACTTGTTTGTTGTATCTTTTAGATTCCAAATATAAGTGATATCATACAGTATTTGTCTTTGTCTGACTTACTTCACTTAATATAATGCCCTCCAAGTCCATTCATGTTACTGCATATGGCAAAATTTTGTTCTTTTTTATGCCTGAGAAGGCAATGGCACCCCACTCCAGTACTCTTGCCTGGAGAATCCCATGGACAGAGGAGCCTGGTAGTGTTCTTGACTGGTAGGCTGCAGTCCATGGGGTCGCTGAGCAACTTCACTTTCACTTTTCACTCTCATGCATTGGAGGAAGAAATGGTAACCCACTCCAGTGTTCTTGCCTGGAGAATCCCAGGGACGGGAGAGTCTGGTAGAAGGCTGTCTATGGGGTGGTACAGAGTGGGACATGACTGAAGCGACTTAGCAGCAGCGGCAGTATTCCATTACACATATGTATTACACATTATATATATGTATAGTATATACGTATAATACAGATATATATATCTATAAATATATCACATCTTTTTTTATCTGTTCATCTGTTGATAGACACTTAGGTTGCTTCCCTAACTTGGCAATTGTAAATAATGCTGCAGTGAACATATGGGTGCATTTACCTTACTGAATTAGTATTTTTGTATTCTTAGGATAAATACTAAGAAGTGGAATAGCTGCATCATATGGTAGTTCTATTTTTAACTTTTTGAGGAATCTCTGTACCGTTTTCCATAGTGGTTGCACCAATTTACAGTTCCACCAACAGTGTATAAAGGTTTTCTTTTCTCCACAGCCTCTCCAACATTTGCTATTTCTTGTCTTTTTGATGATAGCCATTCTAACAGGTATGAGGTGATATCTCATTGTGGTTCTGATTTGCATTTCCTTAGTAACTAGTGATGTTGGGCATCTCTTTGTGTCTGTTGGCCATCTGTATGTCTTTTTAAAAATGTCTGTTTAGATCCTCTGCTCATTTTAAAATGAAGTTTTTTGTTTTTTTGTCGTTGTTGAAGAAATTTTTGTTTTAAGATTAATCATAAGTGGCAGCAGCCTCTGTTTAAGCAAAATTTCAGCCTCAAATGTTCACTTGGAAGCAATACCAATTGAAGGAAAAAAAAAATTTTTTTTCTTTTACAACTACTACACTTTTTCTTTTATATCATTTTTTCTTTACTGCTCTCTTTTGAATATACCCTAGCAACTCATATGTGGATGGATGTCTTCTCAAGGGAGTGTCTACTCTCTCTCATGTCTGAAGAGAAACTAAATTTTTATTTAATACAGTACTAAACATTGTAGAATTAATGAATTGTCAAATACTCTGCAGCTTTATCATAAAACAGACTTTGGTAGGTGTATCAAAGAATTACGGATTCATTAAAATATAGTGAAGTGACTTTTTTTTTTGAGATTACAATCTATGGTACCGGATCCAAGACTGAATTTTGTCTTATACCAGTTTTCAAGCCTTATGGGACTGGGTTCTAGTGGTAACCCTCTAGCACCCTCATTGTGGTTTTAGGGAAGTCACTTAAATTGAGGCTAGTATGTGTAAAGAGAGAAAAATGACTTTTTTATAGCCTCTTGAAAGACCAGAGATGAACTAGTGATTATAGTGTTTTATTTTAGAAGTTTATATTTTACTGACGAGATATGACACTGTTTTTTTCAGACAAGATGTCATTTTTAGAAGCATTTTTCTTTGTAATTTTACTACATTTCCCCACAGGACTATTTACATGGCTACATGTATTCTCTTGTGAGGTTTTGCTATTTCTTCTTCTTTAGATTGGCTGCCTAGCCCATCCCAAATTCAGGAGGTAATTGAGTTTTCCAATATTTTCCTCTACATGTCTTCATAAAATGAGTAGGGGAAGACAGAAGGTATATGGCATTTTGAGGTGGCCTAACAGCCACATCTCTAAGCATTTGTCCTAAAATCAAGCAATGTGTGTCATAAACACTCTCACTCCATCCTACCCTCTTAGGCCCAAGGGTGAAGTGAGGCTTAGAGAAGCCTATTGTACATTTTAGTTTTGAAACCACTTCAGGTGAGAAATGTACATTTAAAACGTGTGGCACACGCAACTATGAATACAGAACACAATATACATGGTTTAGTTCAGTTCAGTCGTTCAAATGTGTCTGACTCCTTGCGACCCCATGGACTGGCCAACTCCCAGAGCTTCCTCAAACTCACGTCCATTGAGTCGGTGATGCCATCCAACCATCTCATCCTCTGTTGTTCCCTTCTCCTCCTGCTTTCAGTCTTTCCCAGCATCAGGGTCTTTTCTAATGTCAGCCTTTCACATCAGGTGGCCAAAGTATTGGAGCTTCAGCTTCATCATCAGCCCTTCCAATGAATATTCAGGGTTGATTTCCTTTAGGATTGACTTCAAAAATGGAAAAGCAAAGAGGGAATTGTCTATAGATGGAAGAGAGAAGGGCAGAGCTTCTTGCAGCCAGACAGTCATTTTACCACATAGGGAAGTAAAAGATCAGTGTGGAGTGGATGAGGGTTACGCTGCAGCCCACCCAGGACTGACTGACTGCACTCAGGCTTGCTCCAGAGTGGTGGTCTTTTTTTTTTTTTTTAACTTGACTGCACTGTGGGATTTTAGTTCGCCTACCAGAGGTCGAACCCATGCCCTCGTTATTGGTAGAGTAGAGTCTTAACCACCGGACTGCCAGGGAAGTCCCCCAGAATGTTTTTATATCCATCTCATCCAGTTCCCTCAGGGCCCATTTGCTCTACAAAGTTTCAGCTCTAATCTAAAGTAACAGGTTTGAATGATAGTGGTGGCTAAACTCTTAATCAAATCCCTCATGATTATACAGTGGAAGTGAGAAACAGATTTAAGGGCCTAGATCTGATAGACAGAGTGCCTGATGAACTATGGAATGAGGTTCATGACATTGTACAGGAGACAGGGATCAAGACCATCCCCATGGAAAAGAAATGCAAAAAAGCAAAATGGCTGTCTGGGGAGGCCTTACAAATAGCTGTGAAAAGAAGAGAGGCGAAAAGCAAAGGAGAAAAGGAAAGATACAAGCATCTGAATGCAGAGTTCCAAAGAATAGCAAGAAGAGATAAGAAAGCCTTCTTCAGCGATCAATGCAAAGAAATAGAGGAAAACAACAGAATGGGAAAGACTAGAGATCTCTTCAAGAAAATTAGAGATACCAAGGGAACATTTCATGCAAGGATGGGCTCGATAAAGGACAGAAATGGTATGGACCTAACAGAAGCAGAAGATATTAAGAAGAGGTGGCAAGAATACACAGAAGAACTGTACAAAAAAGATCTTCACGACCCAGATAATCATGATGATGTGATCACT
>SJYT01040311.1:71463-93194 GCA_006410635.1 Cephalophus harveyi
AAGCTGAAACTCCAGTACTTTGGCCACCTCATGCGAAGAGTTGACTCATTGGAAAGGACTCTGATGCTGAGAGGGATTGGGGGCAGGAGGAGAAGGGGACGACCGAGGATGAGATGGGTGGATGGCATCATGGACTTGATGGACGTGGGTCTGAGTGAACTCCGGGAGATGGTGATGGAGAGGGAGGCCTGGCGTGCTGCAATTCATGGGGTTGCAAAGAGTTGGACATGACTGAGCGACTGAACTGAACTGACTGAAACTCTTAATGGGAAAGAAATAGATCCTGAGGCCTCTCTCCCATCGCCCAAGGGAATGTTTGGCTAGCTGTTTCAAAGAGCTGTCTATACTTTGCTTCTTGAAACTCTGTCTTCCTGGCACTCTGTGGCCACACAGTTGCTTTCCTTTATGCCTCAGGCTTTTCTTCCTGAGTCTCCTTTGCTGGTGGGTGTCTCAGGCCTTAGTCTGAGGCCATTTTATCTTTTAATCCTAGCCTGTCATTCATGTCTCTAGCACGGAACACTGGAACAAGATGTCTATGTCCATGTTTTATATTTCATTGCCTACTTTCAGATCACCATTCAACACCTCAACTTTAACATATACCTGATTGGACTCTTCATCTTTATCCTCAAACTTGCTCCTTTGAGTGAGAAAATGATTGAATTATGGCCTTCTGTGGACAGGGCTGTAATCAGAACTGGATCTAATGGTGAAAGTGTTAGGTAAAATTAAGGCGTTAGGAGATGTAGGATAGTCTGTATCTTATAAACAAAACTGTGATTTATTTAAAAATATCTTTCTCTGCCTCATATTGTAGACTCAGCAGAGAGGAGCATTCCCCTGTTGCCCCCTTTTCTATTTTCCCAAGAAGGAGAGCTCCTCAGAGGTTGAGGTGGTAAGGGGGAGGGTGAGTGTGTCTTAAAAGGGGCTTCCCTGGTGGCTCAGATGGTGAGGAACTCGCCTGCCAATGCAGATCTGAGTTCAATCCCTGGGTCCAGAAGATCCCTTGGGGAAAGGAACGGCAACCCACTCCTGTATTCCTGCCTGGAGAATCCCCACGGAACAGAGAGCCTTACAAACAGGAGACTTTTCAAAGGGTGGTGAAGCAGGAGAACTCACCTTGGAGACAAATCAAGACAGAGTTTTGTGTGGTAAGGTCGAGATCCTGGAGGTTGAAGAGTTGAAGTGGGCAGTGGTCTACCATCTACCTGCCTTCCTGATGGAGAAGGGAAATGGAGGCATTTCTAGTTCTGTTGGAGGAAAACATCTGGGACTGTGGGAGGACTGTTGTCCCCTGGTGAGGCTGCAAGGCCTTAAAAAGGTCCTGGAGAGGGCTCACCAGGAAGTACTTGGCCATGGACTGTGAGGAAGGTTTCCTTGGCCGAATTTGGGATGGTGAGAGTGGAGTTGCCACAGAAACCAGTGGCTGCAGGCACTACCCACAGGGACTGAGAATCAGACCTCCCTCCTCATTTTTCTAGATCTTGTAAGGTCTGGGATTCCTGTATGATTTTAGCAGATGGTATCCTTCAAAATCCACAAATATCTAATTTCTTTTCAGTCTTGTTGAGTAAGGAGGAGGAGTGGGCTCGAATCAGATCTATTTTGAAATATTGCTTTTGGAGGGTTGGGAGGCATTTCATTTCTACTGTATTTGTGATGACATCAGATCACCCCACATGACTGTCTTCTCTGTGTTTCTGGTTGGACCCAGGAAACACATCCCTCATCACTGAAAGAAGCAAGGACTCAAGCATGCAGAATGTAAACTGGCCATGAAAAAAAAAAAAAAACAACACTTAAAAATACTTCAGTGTCATTCTAAAGGAGAGTCTTAAATCATGTTCATTAAATGCTAACATTATTTTCTAAGTATTTGTCCTTTAGTAAGTTTGCGGTTTCTGGGAAACAAGTATGGTAAAAAAAGAAAATTGTTCTTTTGTTCCCCCATTTTTGGTCTGAAATCAGGACTATTTATTGGAAACACATTTGAAGCATTACCTATGATATACTGAGAGTCTCCTTTGCCAAGGCACCGTGGCATCTGTCTGAAAACCATGGTAAAGAATGCGGGATAGGAACTGGGGAATGTGGAGACAGAGACGAAGTCTTGCAGATCCCTGCACTGAAATTACTGAACTAAAATAATAGGAGATCTGTTCACAAGAGGCATTTCAAACACTGTGGAAGGGTTATCATTCCATATTGTGGCGACAAGGAATCTAGCAAAGCAATCTAGCTCTTGGTCTTAGAGCTGCCAGGCCAGGATATTTTACATGCTGCTTGCCATGGTTGTTTCTGTGGCTCAGCACCAACCCAGGGGAGGGCCTGTGGACTGAGACTGAGCCTATAGCCGAGGTCATTTGTGGAGGAAAAGTGTCAGATTCTAAACGGAATGAAAATGAGATCATATGCAAAATCCCTCTGTTAGTCAGACACTTAATAGATTATATTTCATCTATTTTTGGTCAGAGCTCTTTAGTAAAATAGGGTAGAAAGCAAAGAGTTTTGAAGAGACTAAGATGATCAAGAGATAGAAAGTATAGCAAGTCCTCATTAACCATCGACCCAGATCCTGATTTCTGTTCAAAATTTACCAAGTAGAGGTATATATATATCTTATGGGCTTCCCAGGTGGTGCTAGTGGTAAAGAACCTGCCTGCCAATGCAGGAGACATAAGAGACATGGGTTCAATTCGTGGGTCAGGAAGATCCCCTGGAGAAGGGCGTGGCAACCCACTCCAGTATTCTTGCCTGGAGAATCCCATGGACAGAGGAGCCTGGTGGGCTACAGTGCATGGGGTCGCAAAAAGTCGGACATGAAAAAGCAGCTAAGCATGCATGCACGCAGAGGTATCTTACAGATTCTATGTTTCTATTAAGATAGATTTTGGCAATATCGACTTAGCAATTACGATAATTGCTGCTTGTGTCCATTTGGCCTTTACTAGAGCCAACAAGAAAGAGTTATTGAAATTTTTTTTTAAAGAAAACCACCATGCTTTTATGTAATTATTCTTCTTTTGGCTTAATGTAATATTACAGATGTGTTTGAAGCCCTCTTTGCACCCTTTGCAATTTTACTCCTTTTTCTTTCCCAAAGCTAAGCCATTATCTTGAAATGTGTGTGTTTTTCTGCCTGAACTACTTTAAAAACACATACTGTATTTGTATCTATAAATGTTACAATTATTTTGTTTGTAAACTTGAAATAAATGATATAGTATAAAATCATGTTCTACATATTAACTCAATAGCAGATTTTTATTAGCAGCTTTATTGAGATATAATTCACATGCCATGCAACATTCACCCAATGGCAGTAAACAATGTAATGGTTTCTAGTATAGTCAAAGATATATGATGCCATCACCATGGTTTTTAGGATACGAATATTTTCATCATCTGAGAAAAGAAAACCTGTGCCCATTAGCTATTGCCACCCTGCTTTCCTCTCTTCTGTCCTCCTCGGAATCCAAAGCAATCACTCACATGTTTTATGTCTTAGATTTCCCTATTATGGACATTGTATGGGAATGAATTCATATAATATTTGGTCTTTTGTGACTGGTTTCTTTCTCTTAGCATAATGTTTCCAAGATATATCATATTGTAGCATATATCAGTACTTAGATCCTTTTTTATAGATGCCTAATATTACTTTCTGTGGATAAATCACATTTTGCTTGTGCCCTCATCCTTGATAGATGTTTGAGTTGTTCCACCTTTAGGCTGTTGTAAATAATGCTGCTATAAACATTTATAAACAGCTTTTGGTGTGGACATATGTTTTCTTTCTCTTGGGTATATACCTAGGAGTGGAATTTCTGGGTCATAGAGTAACTTCACATTTAATCATTTGAGGTACTTTCAAACTATTTTTCAGGGTCTGTGACATTTTACATTCCCACCCATAGTGTATGAGAGTTCTTACTTCTCCAAGTGCTTGTTAACACTTGTTATTATCTCACTTTTAAAGGCTAGACGTTCTAGTGGGTACTGTTTATGTATTCTGGATATAAGCCCCTTATAAAATATATAATTTGCAAATATTTCCTCTCATTCCATGAATTGTTTTTTCACTTTGTTCATGGTATCCTTTGAAGAACATTCTTGATAAGTTCAGTTTATTATTTTTTTTCTCATACTTTTGGTGTCATATCTAAGAATCTACTGCATAATTCAAGGTTGCCAAGATTTACCTCTGTATTTTCTTCTAAGAGTTTATGGTCTCATATTTTTGTTTTTGATCCACTTTGAATTAATTTTTGTATTTTGTGTGAGGTAGGATCCAACTTCATTCTTGTGTATGTGGTTATCCAGTCGTCTCAGCATCCTTTGCTGAGAAGACCATTATTTTCCTATTGAACGATCTTGGCACCCTTGTCAAAAATCAGTTGGCCTTCAGTTCAGTTCAGCCGCTCAGTCGTGTCCGACTCTTTGCGACCCCATGAATCGCAGCACTCCATCACCATCTCCCGGAGTTCACTCAGACTCAAGCCCACTGAATCAGTGATGCCGTCCAGCCATCTCATCCTCGGTCGTCCCCTTCTCCTCCTGCCCCCAATCCCTCCCAGCATCAGAGTCTTTTCCAATGAGTCAACTCTTTGCATGAGGTGGCCAAAGTACTGGAGTTTCAGCTTCAGCATCATTCCTTCCAAAGATATCCCAGGGTTGATCTCCTTCAGAATGGACTGGTAGGATCTCCTTGCAGTCCAAAGGACTCTCAAGAGTCTTCTCCAACACCACAGTTCAAAAGCATCAATTCTTCGGCGCTCAGCCTTCTTCACAGTCCAACTCTCACATCCATATATGACCACAGGAAAAACCATAGCCTTGACTACAATATATATATATATATATATAAATATATATATTTATATTTCTGGACTTTGAATTCTATTCCACCAATCTATAAGTGTATCCTTGTACTAGAACCATACAAAGATTCATTCTTTGCTGTTGATTTCTTATAGACTACTTTAGAATTAAAGCTGTTCCAGAGCAGTGATTCTTATCCTGGCTGCACCCTGGATACCCTAGGGGAAATTTTATAAAAATACTGATGCCTGGTTCCAACCCCTGGAAATTCTGGTTTAATTGGTCTGGGATGTAGCCTGGGCACTGGGACCCTTAAAAACTCCCCTGATGCTTCTAATGTGCAGTCAAAATTGAGAACTACTATTCGTGATTAATGCCTATATTTATTGGCCAAAAGTCCCTACTAGTGATGGGTGACAGAATGCAAGTTTAAGCAGCTTCAGTTCAGTTCAGTCACTCAGTCCTGCGGTCCAGTGCTTAAGACTCTGAGCTTCCACTGCGGGGTATGTGGGTTTGATCCTCGATTGGGAAACTAAGGTCCCTGCCTGACACATCCACCACCCCCAGAAAAAAGAGGAGAAAGATTTACAAGTTTATAAGATCATGGCAGTTGCAGAGCTAGGAATAATTGCAGCCATTCTCTACCACAGCAGTGAGCTCTCTCCAGAGACTTGTGGGAAGCTCTGAGCTCATCTTGTAATAGCTTCCAGTGATGAGAGTGTCTTTTTCCTGATAGCTCCAGCAGGGGAAATCTCCAAGAAAGGCCCTGTTTGCTTGACTTGGGTACCCATCCGTTTTTGGACCAGTCTCTGTGGCCCACATATGGGTAGGTGACTGGAAGGAGGGCTTGTTGGACAAACAGAGAGTAATTTAGACTTTGGTTAACTTTAACTTTCTTGAATATATTCACAAATCTGATAGTAAGAACAAGTCTCTAAGAGTCACAAGAGAGATGTGAAGGCATTCTTAAATATTGTGTTAAATTATGTTACTCATTTAAGAAAATTGATAATTTGGTTTTCCCTGGCAAGTTGCCTAAGCTTCAGTAAAAAGATACTAGGAGAAGGGAAGGATTACTGCTGAAGCTAATATGCTGAACGTGATACCAAGGGAGGAGAAAGGTAAGTTATCTTGTAAAAGTTCAGCAACTTATCCTGTTTAGCTAAGGGATAAACAGTCCTTGAGGAAATCCCCAGCAAGAAATAGCTATAAAAAACAACTTTCAAAACTTGGAGGGGAAAGCATGGGAAGGATAATAGGAAAGCTTTGGAATCAGACAGTAGATGTCAAATCTTACTAAAGATATATGCTTGATGTTAAATAAATTAATCTTTCTAAACCTCAGTTTATCTGCAGAATGGAAATGGTGCCTAGTGTATAGGATCATTGAGGAAGTTCAGTATTACACATCAGGCATACAGTAAGTGCACAATAAATGTTACCACTCACCCTTTCTATCTTTTCCCATAATAAATAATGATCATAACAATGATGCTGTATTTATAAGCAAGGTTGTACATCTAGTGTACCATGTTATCAAGAAGGTAGGCAAATTTTCGTGAGGTTGAAAAGATGACTCAGATTAAAGGTTTAGTTCCTTAAGTAGTAAACTTTATCTAGAAATTTCCCTTATACAAATAAGACATTGCTCTACTACTATAACATGGAGAAATTTGAGGGTGTCAAATTTATACTTCCAACAAAATGTAGTCTCTAACTTATTTGTTAATGGGCAGACTATTTGTCAACTTTTCATGCTTTCTAAAAGTTTTCCCACTGACCTGAAGCTGCTTTGGGCCAGCTGCTGAACGGTGGGATCAACTCTTCTCTGCTTCAGGGAATCCATGAGCCTTCGGGCTGACCCGAGATATGAGTGCAGAGGAGGACATCTGTATCCTGAGCCATTGCTATGATGGAGGCTTCCAAGAAGCTGCACACCAGGGGCTGCTCTTGGATACCTGGGCCTGAGGTCCTAGAGAAGGACCTCACGCCTTGTTCATTTCTAGACAAAACCTCACTTGGGGTGATCTGAGGAGGAAGGAACACCTGATCAGGTCTTTCTGAAACTCTCCCTTTTCTCGTGTCCATTGTCTCCTTCTGGTTTCCCTGCAAGCTCTCTGGACTTCCTTCTTACCACCCCACCTCCTTTCCTGCATGCTGTATGTTTCTCTTGGTTCTCTCCTTCTCATTTACACTGATGGCGTCAACTACCAATTATGTGTGACCACTCACAAATCTATGTTTCTAGACCTCAACCCCTCTCTTGACTAGTTTTCACATATGCAACATTTGTATGCTTCCCATTGGCTGTCTCCTAAGCACCTCTAACTCAGCATCTGTTTCATCTTTGCTTCGTCTCACCCAAACTTGTATTTCCAGTACAGTAAAAGGCAAGTCTATTTACTGGTCATGTAACCCAGAAACCTGGAAAGTCATCCCTCTCCCTGTTTCCATCCAATGTAATTAATAATACTAGTAGCTGATATTTCTGCTAGTATTACTAAACCAGAATTATTAATAATACAGAGCCATAATTCCCTGGATCCAGAGTCCTGCTTTTATTCTCTTTTCTTTAACTGCCAGTCAGTTCTCAGGTCTTACCGACTTTACTTGGATACTATATTTTAGATCCTTCTTCTTAATGTCTGACATATTTGGCCTGTCCTTTCTATCCCACTCTTAATGCCTTAATCCAGTCCTCTAAATAGTCTCTCTGCTCTGTCTTATTCTCTTTCAACCCTCTCCACATTGTAGCAAGATTTGAACCCCTTTCTGAGACTGACTGCAAACCAAGTAAGCCTTGGCATTTTCCCGCTTGTATTAGACTACTCCTTTATACACTCTCAAAGCAGTGTCTCATGCAATACTTTACTCATCTTCTCTTTCATTCTACAACCCCAGTATGATGAACATTTTAATTCTTTCTTTTATAAGGCTCAGATGGTGAAGAATCTGCTTGTAATGCAGGAAACTAGGGTTCTGATCCCCGGGTTGGAAAGATCCCCTAGAGAAAGACATGGCAACCCACTCCAGTATTCTGGCTGGAAAATCCCATCAACAGAGGAGCCTGGCAAGCTTCAGTCCGTGAGGTCCTAAAGAGCTGGAGACGACTGAGTGACTTTCACTTTCAATCAATTGACACAGTAGTTCATCAGCTGTTCTTTCAGAGCTCAGTCTCACCATATTTAGTATTCACAGAGGATTCATTTCAGCTTTCCTCAGTACCTTGCTGAGTTCTTCCCAGCTGCAGCTCTCGTTGACAGAGATAAGTGCTGTGGTGTCAGGGAAGAGGTGAAAAATGGTCCCATAATCTCTATCGACACAGGGATTGACATGCTACATTACCATGGGAAGGAGGACTCAGTTGAGAGCTTTGGAAGAGCTGGTGCTAAGTACAGATAGGCTGATTTTCAAGTAGAAATGTGTGCTGTATACGTGAATCTTCCCCACGGAGCTATCATGGTTAATTAAGAACAGGGTCATAAGATCCTCGATAACCAATAATAAGCTATGCTATTTGGCAAACTGAGGTAAACAGACTCCTTTCTTTAGAAAAAAATTAAGATGAACAAAAGTTTGCCAGAATTTGGTAATTTGCTACAATGTGGAGTGACTTTTAATGAGCTATAAAAACCCATTACATGTTACCAATTATTTTCTCGAGGATTTATGGAATGTGTAGGATCTTAGAAACCAGACTGAGTAATTAACAGACATAGACTACAAAATTCAAAAAGTAAAAAAAAAAAGTATATTATAAAAATTGTCTCTCCCCCAGAGGTAAACCTGTTAAGAGTTTCTTGTGTTTTCAGAGATAGTCTATCATAGGATAAATTTTGAAAGATTTTTTTAATCAAAACAAGCATATCCATTTCTCTAATACCTAATGGGTTGCCTGGTTTTCAATAGGTATTCTATAATTGCTGATTAAAGGAAACTGTTTCTGAGTAATGGTTTAGTAAATTTCATGAAAGTATTTTTTTTTCAAGTTAAAATTTCCCTTTGGTCATCACATAACGAAAACAACACAAAATTAAGGAATGATATGACAAAGTGAAAAAGAGAGGTGTACAGTCTGAATTGCTTTATTACAAACCAAAAGCTAACATCATATTCAACAACGAAAGGTTGAGATTTCTCACTAGTACCAGGAACAAGACAAGGAGGCCCGCCCTCACCACTCTAATTCAACACAGTACTGGAATTCCTAGCCAGAACAATGAGGTTAAAAAATAAAAAAGGTTTCAAAGTCATCCAAATCAAAAAGGAAAAAGTAAAATTATCTCTCTTTGCAGATGATACAATCCTTTTTGTTATTTTTGATTGCACTGAGTCTTTGTTGCTACGTGGAGTTTCTCCAGTTGCGGCGCACGGGCTTCTCCTTGCGGGGGCTTCTCCTTGCGGGGGCTTCTCTTTGTGGTGGCTTCTCTTGCGAGGGTTTCTCCTTGCGAAGCACAGGCTCCAGGCACATGGGCTTTGGTAGCTGCAGCACACATCTTTCCAAAGAATACATCCAAATGGCCAACAGGCACACAGAAAGATGTTCACGATCACTGATTAACAGGGAAGTGCAAACAAAACCACAAGGAGGTATTACTTCACACCTGTTAGAATGGCTGTCATAAAAAAGACAGGAGATAACAGGTGTTGGTGAGGATGTGGAGAAAAGAGAACCCTTGTACACTGTTGGTGGGAATGTAAGTTGATGTAGCTACTATGGAAAACAATATGGAAGTTCCTAAAAAAATTAAAAATAGAGCTACTGTTATGATTCAGCAATCCCACTTGTGGGTATATATTTGAAGGAAGTGAAACTACTCTCTTGAATAGATATCTCCCCTCCTATGTTCATTACAGCATTACTTAAAATAGTCAAGACATAAAAGCAACCTAAGTGTCTAATGATGAATGAATGGATAAAGAAAATGCAATGTGTGTGCGTGCACACACACACAGACACTATGGAATAATAGCCACAAAAAGGAAAATCCTCCTTTTTTGTGACTATGGATAGTTTTTATGGACATTTTACTAAGTGAAATAAATCAGAGAAAGACAAATGCTAATTGTTATTACTTACAGTGGACTCTAAAAAGACAAACTTATAGAAATAAAAAGTAGAATGGTGGTTGCCAGGGTTGGGTTCAGACGAGTGGGAGAAAGGGGAATCTTGGCCAAAGGGTACAAACTTCCAGCTGTAAAATAAATAGATTTGGGGGAGCTGATGAATAGCATGGTGACTATAATTAGCAATACTCTGTCATATACTTGGAAGTTGTTAAGATTTAGATATTAAATATTATCATCACACAAATTATTTGAGGTGATGGGTGTTAACTGATTTTATTTAGGGATCATTTAACAACATGTATCTGTATCCAGTCATCACATTGTACACCTTTAACTTCTGTGTGTTATATGTCAATAGTATCTCAGTGAGGCTGAAACAAATACCTTTCAGATGAGTCAAAGACTTTAATGTGAAAAATAAAACAATGAAAGTCACAGAAGAAAACATGAGAGAGAACTTCCTGGGAGATAGGGAGTGAAGGAGGCTTTTTTCACCATAGATTTTTTTTGTACTTTATGGATATTGTACTACATGTATATGTATTACCTAGTCAAATGTTTTCTAATAAAATGAAATATATGGTAGTATACTCTTAAATTTCTCTGGGATTGCTTGATCATATGGTAGTTTTATTCCTAGCTTTTTACAGAAATCTCCACATAGTTCTCCATAGTGGATGTATTAATATACATTCCCACCAACTGTGTGAGAGGGCTCCCTTTTTTCCATACCCCCTCCAGCATTTATTGTTTGTAGATTTTTTGATGATGGCTATTCTGACCAGTGTGAGGTGATACCTTATTGTAGTAACTGTCTTAATTCTAATAGTATATAAATAGAAATATATATACATTCAAGTGATTTTTGATAAGCATGCTAATGTAATTCAGTGTAATTCAGAAAAGATGCCTTTCAACAAATGCTAAAGCTATTGAATATCCATATGGAAAAATAGTAAAGTCCATCCTAACCTCAAACCATATATCATTTTATTAAATTTTCATTTTCAATTAGAAGATAATTGCTTTACACTGTTGTGTTGGTTTACGCCACACACCAATGCGAATCAGCCATAGGATACATATGTCCCCTCCCTCTCGAAACTACTTCCCACCCACGACCCCATCCCGCCCCTCTAGGTTGTTGCAGAGCCCTGAGCTGAGTTCCTTGGTTATACAGCAGCTTCCCACTAGCTGTCTGTCTCACATGTGGTAGTGTGTACGTTTCAGAGCTATCCTCTCAATTTGTCTCATCCTCTCCTTCCCCCACTGTGTCCACAAGTCTGTTCCCCGTGTCTGAGTCTCTATTCCTCCCCTGCAGATAGGTTCATCAGTACCCTATACCTGCGTTATTATTATTACAGTATTTGTTCCTCTCTTTCTGACTGACTTCACTCTGTATGATAGGCTCTAGGCTCATCCACCTCACTAGAACTGACTCAAATGCACTCCTTTTTATGGCTGAGTAATATTCCATTGTGTATATATGTACCACAGCTTCTTTATCCACTCATCTGTTGATGGGCATCTAGGTTGCTTCCATGTCCTAGCTATTGGAAATAGTGTTTCAATAACACTGGGGGACATGTGTCTTTTTCAGTTATGGTTTTCTCAGGGTATATACCCAGTAGTGGGATTGCTAAATCATATGGTAGTTTTATTCCTAGCTTTTTAAAGAAATCTCCACAGAGTTCTCAATAGTGGATGTATCAATTTATCTTCCCACCAACTGTGTGAGAGGGTTCTGTTTTCTCTACATCCTCTCCAGCATTCACTGTTTGTAGATTTTTTGATGATGGCCATTCTGATCAGTGTGAGGTGGTTCTTTTTGTAGTTTTGATTTGCATTTCTCTAATAATGAGCACTGTTGAACATTTTTTTCATGTTTGTTGGCCTTCTGTATGCCTTTTTTGAAGAAATATCTGTTTAGGTCTTCTGTCCATTAAAAAAGTATATTTATTTGGTTGCACCAGGTCTTAGTTGTGGCATGTGGGATTTAGTTCCCTGACCAGGGATCAACCTGGGCCTGCTGCATTGGGAGTGCAGAGTCTTAGCCACTGGACCACCAGGAAAGTCCCCTTCTGACCAGTTTTTTGATTGGGTTGCTTGTTTTTCTGATACTGAACTGCATGAGCTGCTTGTATACATATAGAAATTCTGACACAGGTTGATGATAGTCCTAAACAAAAGAGCTAAAACTATAAACTTCCAAAGGAAAACATAGAAGGAAATATTTATGATCATACATTAGTCAAAGATTTGTAAAAGTGAAGGTTGCTCAGTCGTGTCTGACTCTTTGCAACCCCATGGAATATACAGGTGTCGAACCCAGGTCTCCCACATTGCAGGCGGATTCTTTACCAGCTGAGCCACAAGGGAAGTCCAAAGATTTCTAAGGCAGGACAAAAAAAACATGAAGAAAAAATCGATAAATTGAAATTCATCACATTTAAACATGCATGTATTCATCTCTCCTCTCAGCTCCCAACCTGTTCCTCCAGTCCCAGTTTTGTAATGAAGCTGCAACCTGTAAACATTTTTTTGCCAGTTAGTGTAATGCCGGGCTTTGTCAGTAGAGGGCACTAAAGTAACATTGCAAGATGATAGCAACATGAACTTTTGGGGGTGATGGAAATGCTGGGTGCTAATATGGTTGTCCAGCATCCCATGCAGCTGTTTAAATTAAGATTTAAATTAATTAAAATGAAAGTTACTGATTCAGTTCCTCAGTCCCAAAGCCATTTCAAGTGCCCAATGGCCAGTGTGGTCAGTGACTACCATATTGAACAGATACAGAACATTTTCACCATAAAAATTCTGTTTGATAGAGCTGCTCTATATCTTCACTGTGTTGAATGGTACACCACTGTATACATTAGTCAAAATACATCAAATCTTACACTCAGAGTTAGTTTTGTTTATGTAAATGACACTTCAACAAAAATTACTGTTTGAATAAAAAGGTGTTAATGTGTTAGTCTAGGGTTTTAGTCATTTTTATCAGTGAAATTGTACCATTAAATAAAAGTCTCACAAACATCAATGTTTCCACCCACCCCTTTTTTTTTTTTTTTTTTTTAGCCAGGAGCAAGCAGTGCTACAGTCTTCAGTTAATATTCTGCATATCCATTTTTAAACCAGATTTTCAATTCTTATCTTACTTTAGAAAATTAAAAGCATATCCTTTGGAAAGTCAATTTCATAACCATTTTTTCAGTGCTATTCATAAAGTTTGATGTCCTATGAGAACTGCCAACAATTTAAATCTTTTTCTAAGATGGTTTAAGCAATTATTAAAACATTATTTGATGCATGAAATAAAATATTCCTATCTAGCTCAATTCCCAGATGCTAGATGATTGCCTTTTCCAGAAAAATGAATAGCTTTTGAGTGACAAAAACCATGGAAATAACTCGATGGAGGGGGTGGGGTATGTTTTGTTCAACAAATTGTATCTTGAGCACCTGAACAGAACCTGGCACTCAGTAAGTTTCTGGCGAATGATTGATTTGGGTGGATGAATGAATTCAGGTACTGGGGGAAATCTGTAATTAGTTATAGACTTTGAGACATGGTATACATCACAAACAAAGAACAGAAGAGAACTGGAGCGATGCATAGCTATTATTTTTTAACTGAACACCTCCCCCAAATGTCTTTTGACTGAGTACCTGGGCAAATTTCCTGATTTCAAATCCATTTCCTAAAGCAAAGGGCAAGTTGAATGGCACACTGTAGGCATTTAAAATAGCAAATACCAGCTTCTGTGCATCTGTATACTTTAAACATTTAAAATAGGCAATTGAACTCCTACCTCAGAGACTTCTATCCAGCTATCTGCCTAGGCCTTCCTTTGCTATCTCCCAGAGATGAAGTCAGTGTTCTTCAGTCCACTCTCTCCTGGTCTTATTTTTGTATCTGAGTGATAAGAACTGCTCCTTTCCTCAGACACCACTGATAGAAACCAGGGAATCTCTAGAGGAAGATTCTTCTCTCTTTCCCACCTTCTAGAGCCAGTCAGTTGCCAGCACTTGCTAATCCATTGTAAACTGGAATGTCTCTGGTTGTGTCCAGAAGCATCACCGGGGGTGGATAAAGATTGGAAGAACAGACTGGAAAGTTGGAATTGATGGTAACTGAGAAGTGGAGGCTCTTACAGGGTAATTCTCAGAAAGTGGCCCACCATTTTCATGCAGTAGTTGTTAAAATTATAATGAAAATTTCTTAGAAGAAACAATGTAAAGGGAAGACTCTAATATGGAGAAAGTAGTTGGAGCAATGGTAACATTTTCACTTGTTATCTTTTCTAAGCAGCCAATGACAGAGACAGATTCATTCTTTCTTAAATCCTTTGTCTCTAGTCCCACTTCTATTTCAGTTCTTTTCACATCTTGATATCAGTGTCATCCTCATAAAATCAAAATTTTAATTCTTCCCTACTTACAACCTTTAATGTACTCTTTGATAACCAGTAGGATGGCTAGAATCAAAAAGACCAATAATAGCAAGTGTTGATAAGGATGTGGAAAATCATATACCACAGGTAGGATTATAAAATGGTATATCACTTTGGGAACTAATCTGGCTCCCTTGAATCATTAAATGTGAGTTATATAACCCAGCAATCCCACACTAGGGTATATACTCAAGAGAAATGAAAACTTATGTCCACAAAGAAACTTGTACACAAATGCCTATAGCTGAATTACTTGTAATAGCCAAAAGGTAGGAACAACCCAAATACCCATCAAAGGATGAATGGATGATAAAAAATATAGTATATCCATATAACAAATATTATTTAGTCATAAAAAGTATGAAATACATGATACATGCTACAACCAGGATGAACCCTGAAAATATTATGGTAAGTGAAAAAAACCAATTACAAAAGACCGCATATTACATGATTCCAGTCTTATTAGATGTCCAGAATAGGCAAATCTACAGAGACAAAAAGATTAGTGGCTGCTTAGGACTAGTGGATGGCGAAGGAAATGGCAATTCTCCAGTGTTTTTGCCTGGAGAATCCCATGGACAGAGGAGCTTAGCAGGCTACAGTCCATGGGGTTGCAAAGAGTCAGACATGATGGAGCGACTAAACCTCCACAGGACTAGTGGAGAGCAGAGAGTATGATGATTTGACAGCTAAAAGTTGTGGGGGGGGTTTTTTTTTTTTTTTTAGATAATGAAAATATTCTAAAATTGTGAGTTGCATGCATTTGTGAGTATACTAAAAATGAACTGTACATTTCAAATGGACCGAATCATATGCTATATGAATTGCATCTCAATAAAGCTACTAGAATAAACACATCTAAAAATCTTTTGTGTTCTACATAGTAAATCACAAATTGATCAATTCTGCATTCTGTGCAGGGCTGGCTTCATGTTCAGAAATACTCAGAAATATTCCATCACTGGGCTCCACCATCATGTCCTAACTATCAGAGTCAGTCCTAACTGACTCTGTTTCATCCACATACAGTCCCTGGATGTTCCAGACCTCTCCCAGTGGTCAATTAACTCTTGTTTATGCTGCGTCCTCTGCTCGGAATGTCTTTCCCAATTGCCCTTTCTTTCTGAGTCCTGCCAAACAAATGCCTACTTATCTTCCAAGTCTATTCACTGGTCACCTCCGTTTCAATACCTTTAACCAACCTTCCTAGGCTGAATTGATGTCTCTGTCTTTTGTGCTCCACTCTGCACCTTGTGCAGAAGTGTCTCCCAGCATCTCTGGAGCTTGTTTCTCACGTGTTTCTTTCTCCCTGTTTAGACTGTGAGCTTTTCATTGGCAAAGATATTGCCTTTTTGTCTTCCCTCCACAGCTTCTTGCTGCTTGACTCTGTTTGACATCTGCTGGCTCATCTCTGCCACATACTAAAACTGAAGCTTAAAAGGAAACATCAGAGTTCTCTCTTGGTTTATTTCACACCCTTCTCCTGCTGTTCTGTGGTTCTGTGTATTCTGGTAGCTGTAGATAGCCTCCTTCCAGATTATCTGTCGAAATAATGAATCTGAATCTGAGCTCTGGCCCCTACCAATAAGCTTTTGGCTATGCTATGCATGCACCCTGTCTGGTCCCTTTGGACTTGTACCTCTGGAAGTTGACTGCAGAACTGTGTACTGGATTGTGAACCTTGCTGGGTTTCTCCAGTTCAACTAGATAGCCCACACTACCAACTGTGTTTTGATTTTAAACTGATGGGACCAAGACCTGTAATGTGGGCACTGCTGAAGCTATCCCAACCCAGCTCCTGGTTCTGTGTTCCTAATCAGCCTTATCTTATGTTAGTTATGTCTTGGCACATTTTCCTCTAATCCTAACTGCAACTTCTACTGGCACAGTTTTCTCTGATCCTTTCTCTTTCTTTTTTTTAAAATAATATTCTTATAAGTATTTTTTAGAAAATTGAAGTATAGTTGATTTACAATATTGTACTGATTTCTGTTACATAGCAAAGTGATTTAGCAATACATGGCTTCACTCATAGCTCAGTTG
This sequence comes from Cephalophus harveyi, assembly GCA_006410635.1. Classification (NCBI taxonomy): domain Eukaryota; kingdom Metazoa; phylum Chordata; class Mammalia; order Artiodactyla; family Bovidae; genus Cephalophus; species Cephalophus harveyi. The sequence goes on from SJYT01040311.1 coordinate 87,858, forward strand.
GTCAAGAATCTGCCTGCAATGCAGGAGACCTGGGTTTGATTCCTGGGTCAGGAAGATCCCCTGGAGAAGGAAATGGCAACCCATTCCAGTACTCTCGCCTGGAGAACCCATGGACAGAGAAGCCTGGCAGGCTACAATCTATGGGGTTGCAAGAGATGAACACAACCGAGCAACTAAGCACAGCACATACATATGTATGTTTTTTATGTTCTTTTCCATTGTGGTTTATCACATAGTTCCCTGTGCTATACAGTAGGACCTTGTTATTTATCCATTCTGTAGAGTGGACAAACCCAACCCTCCAGATAACCCCAAATTCCAGCTTCATCCCTCTCCCAACCCTTTCCCCCTTGGTAACCACAGTCTGCTTTTTATGTCTGTGGGTCTGTTTCATAGATAAGCTCATTTGTGTCATAGTTTGGATTCTACATATACGTGATATCATGTGGCATTTGTCTCTTTATGACTTACTTCACTTAGTATGATGAGCTCTAATTCCATCCAGGTTGCTGCAAATAACATTATTTTGTTCCTTTTTTGTGACTGAGTAGTATTCCTTTGTATATATGTACTTCATCTTTATTCATTCATCTATCAATGGACAGGTAGGCTGTTTCTGTGTCTCGGCTATTGTGAATGGTGCTGCCGTGAATGTAGGGGTGCATGTATCTTTTTGAATTATGGTTTTGTCCAGATATATGCCCAGGAGTGGGATTGTTGGATTGAGTGGCAACTCTATTTTTAGTTTTTTGGGAACCTCCATAATGTTTTTTATATTGGCTATATCAACTTACTTTCCCACCAATAGTGTAGGAGGATTCCTTTTTATCCACACCTTCTCCAGCATTTGTTATTTGTGAACTTTTAAATGATGGCCATTCTGACCTGTGTGAGGTAATACCTCATTGTACTTTTGACTTGCATTTCTCTAATTTAGTAATGTTGAGCATCTTTTCATGTGCCTGTTAGCCATCTGTATGTCTTCTTTGGAGGAATTTCTATTTTGTTCTGCCCATTTCTTGGTTGAGTTTTTTGTTTGTTTGTTTTTGTTATTGAGTTGTATGAACTGTTTGTATATTTTGGAGATTAAGCCCTTGTCTGTTGCATCATTTGCAAATATTTTCTCCCAGTCTGTAGCTTGTCTTTTCATTTTGTTATAGTTAACCTTACTGTGCAAAAGTTTGATTAGATCCCATTTGTTTATTTTTGATTTTATTTCTATTGCCTTGGAACATGGACCTAAGAAAACATTAGTATGATTTATGTCAGAGAGTTTTGCCTATGTTCTTATTTAGAAGTCTTATGGTGTCATGTCTTATATTTAAGTCTTTAAGCTATTTTGAGTTTATTTTTGTGTATAATGTGAGGGTGTGTTCTAACTTCATTGATTTACATGCAGCTGTCCAAGTTTCCCAATGATCCTTGCTGAAGAGACTTTTTCCTCACTGTATATTTTTGCCTCTTTTGTAAAAAATTAATTAACTGTAGATGTGTGGGTTTGTTTCTGGGCTCTTCATTCTGTTCCATTGATTCATATGCCTGTTTTTGCATCAGTACCACACTATTTTGATTACTGTAGCTTTGTAGCATTGTCTGAAGTATGGGAAAGTTGTGCCCCCTGCTTTGTTCTTTTTCCTCAGGCTAGATTTGACAATTCTGTGACACTTCCTCTTTCTCTGCCTTACCAAACTGTCCTGTATTTACACCAGGTGCATATGATTGCACCAAACAGACTGTTCTGTGATCACTGTCTGTCTGCCTGTCTCCCTCTTCCACTAAATATAGTCTAGAGCTTGTCAATAATTTTTTCTATTTTGACACATTTTATTTGCTGGCATACCCCCCATGGATTTATTCAGATAAATTTTAACTCCACCCCTTCAATTCCTACTCAGGAATGTATATCATGATGCCAGTAAATGAATACAAAATTATTATAAGGATAACGGAATCCATTCTAATCTTTTAAAGTAAATATTTAACCAACTTTAGTACTTTGTTATTAACAGAAAATCACATGTGCTAGCCTTCTGAGGTGGCTGCAGTATGCCAATGTGCTATGGGTGCCTCTGTGTGGAACCACGGGTAACTGAGAGCTGAAGCTCCATCACAGGTGTCTCTGTAAAGGCAGCCCCTAGCACACTTCTGGACAGTAGCAGGTGCCCAGGGCATAGTCGTTTCATTTGTCATTGGTTGATGAATTATAAAATAAAATTAATTTTTAAATAATTCCCTGGGTTTTCTTAAAAACACAAAGGAGACTGAAGGTATAGCTGTCTTTATGTCCAGCTGTTTAAAGGCAGCTTCTAAGGCCAACGTTCTTTAGAACTGGGTTTTCTTTCCCAATAAGGCCTTGAAAGAGATTGCTATTCAGGAGAAGTAGTAAACAACATAGTTAATGAGTTGGTTCACTCCAGGCATGTTATTACTTTTACACACTGGTGAGTGATTTCCAGCCTATAATTATGGGTATCTTTTTGGTATCCATATAGAATCCATTATGTGAATTTGTAAATCTACTTCATATTCTTTTGGTCAGATGTTCATGTAATAATACTTCTAGTGTATGATTACTTCAAGGAGCTCACAATCACAAATAGCATAGTAGAAATAGCTTCTGTCTAAGAGAACATGACGCCAATACTGTGTTCTTTACTATTTAATGTGTGGTTTTATCGTAGTCACTTTGCTGAGGCTTTAAAATGGAAGTTAAGTGAATAGTCTCTAATCTCTTCACTCACTCTAAAATTCTTGAGTGTGACAAGTGTTGAAAAGACTTTAGAAAGTACATGGACAGATTGCCTCCCTACAAGATGATAATAAAAAATTGTAAAGTTTAGTCAAAATCTTTACATATCCTTCCAAGGTGAAGAGACTGGTGCCTTAGCCCATGAGTCACAGGAGACACTGGGCTCCCTGTCCATTTCTAAAAAAAAATGGATACCTAGCCCAGGGTTGGGAAAACAAGGTAATCACTGGAAGGATCCCTGACTTGCCACATGACTGGTACTCATGCATTGTGTCTTGGAGTGGCTCCATAACTAGAGCCAGACAAGATCCTTCAGGGAGTATAGCAATGTTTGGGTGGGAGTTTAGACAGCAGTGCTGCTCTGGCATTTAGGCTTTATGAATCTGTAGGCATCCTCACCAGGCTGTGAGATGTGTGAGAAGGCAGTCTGTCTAACTTGAAAGATTGATGTGATGGGAACTGGAGTCCAAGTGAAAGATGCATCTTTGAGGGCAGAGAGACATACCTTCTATTGCAACATGAGGAAGAATGGAGAAACAAGTATTGAAACAGGCAGTTTTCACATATGGGGGTGAGGATATTAGGGCATTCCCATCTAATAATGTAGGTTTTCTCATGAAGTATAAGTCAAGGTCATCAAGAGAGAATGGAAAGGGAAGGGAAGGGGCGGGGTAGGAGGTTTTGAGAGGGGAGGGCATATGAAATAATTGTGTTAGAGAGTGGGAAAGTGAGCTTACTAAGGAAACACTGTAGACATTCCAGGATGTGTTGCCTGTCCATTTGAGATGAGTGTTCATGAATTTAAATGATGTACTTTTGCATCATCAAGATACAGGAAAAGTGGATATTCAGGTTCAACCATGGTTTTGTTAGGACAATACAGTCAAAGGCAAGAGCATACAGGGACCGATAGTCTTGATGATTACCAAAAGAGATAGCTGAAGATAGAAGATGGGTAGGTTAGTAACAGACAGAAGGTCAAGACTGAAAATTGTCGCAGTGGAGGAGATTGTTAATAGAATAAGTGAGCTCAGAGAAATAGAAGGTGGGAGCTAGAAGTGGGATGTTGAAACATTATGGAAGGACTCACAATATGGTCATAGGAATGGCTGACTGACATGCTGTGGAAGAAAACGTCCCTGGAACTGAGGTGGTTGAGAAACTGAGACACTGAGATGTATGATGGGTGATCTGTGTGGATGATGTCATCACTTTAAGAATGATGACAGAAGTAGTGATGAAAAGGAAGATCCCAGTCTAAGATCTCCGTTGTAATCCTGCCAAAGAAGGAGAGAAGTAACTGGAAATAAGACGATGGTATCACTGAAAAGGTAGAACTATTATTATTGCTGGCTGGGATGAGCTTCAAAGCCAAAAAGGAAGGGGGAATGATTTGAGGTTATATTGGAAAGCATGGAGTATGATCTACCTTCCAACCCTTTTGTATGTGCAATGTGAGAGGGAAATAAATAGCCTCTACTTGAGAAGAGAAAGCAATGCTGTTAGGAGGTGACCTGGTTTCATTTAAGGCAAAGAGAAGGAATGTTCAGAAAAGACATTGAAGATACATGGTTTACTGATGAGGAATTTTGAAGAATTCAAGAGCAGCATTTGGAAGGGAAGATGGGGTGGTGTGGTGGATCAGATTCAAGGATGTATTGAGAGAGGGGAAAGTTGATGATGGTGGAAGAGTACTGAACTTCTAAAAGGGCAGAGATAGAATCATGGATGAGAAGTTCTACCCTGAGAGGGCCCAAGGGTCTCAATACTTATCTCAATGACAAGACATCTTGGGAACCTTTCCTTTATGTACTTTCTATATTGAATTGTGGGGACTTTTAGGTAAAAGTAAGAGTAAAGCAAGCCTCTGGGGCATGAACTTATTTTCAAGTTATAATTATGAACTTGTGGTTCAGGTGGAACTTGTTTAATAAATGTACTGGTAGAAACCCTTAGAGCTCAGAAAGTGATAAGGCATTGGCAGTAGGCTGCTATCTAATAACATACAATAATTGATAAATGAAAAAAATCACTTTTTTTTTTCTCTCCACTGTAAGTTCTTTACCTGGTTTAGATTTTTGAGAGGGAGAATCCATAACTTTCACTAAATTCTCAAAGTGATCTTTGAACCTCCAAAAGATTACCAACCACTGATCTACATGATCAATCAAACATCAAACATTAGATGAGTTTCTTTTTCTCTGAATTAATTGAAATTCACACTGGATTTACTAAGTTTTTGTTATCACTTGGCCACAAACAATTAATCTTTGGTTTACATATTTGAGTTCTCTGTGAACTCTTGTTACAGCATAATGAAAAATACTCTACAGAGGAACCTTAGTAATTTCCCATAATGACTAAGCCTTTTCAATGTGCTGCACTTCATAAATCAATGAGCAAATAAACACAGGGACAGAGTAAATAGACAAGGGCATGTTATCCCTGTGAATATACTTGATTGCATAACAAAAAAAGTCACCATGAACTACTTGGGATGTACATTAATGGTTTGAATGGTACTCTGTACAAACACAAACATTTATTTATTTATTTTTCCTTCAAATATCACATTTCTTTTTTTTTTT
>SJYT01040312.1:0-26261 GCA_006410635.1 Cephalophus harveyi
ATGTATTTATTTTTTAATTGAGGGCTTCCCTCGTGGCTCAGACAGTAAAGAATCTGCCTGAAATGTGGGAGACCTGGAAGGATAATTGCCTTACAGAATTGTGTTGTTTTTCTGCCAAACATCAATATGAATCAGCCATAGGTATATTGTGTATATTTTCTTAATTATCCTCTAGGTTGAACTATCAACACACTCCTATGACACTGAAAGACCAGCTTTCAGGTTGGACAGACTTGTATCTAGAGTCATATTCCCATCACTTGGGGAGATTCCTTCAGTTGGAAAAGTTTCTTTCCATATGGCTGACCTTCATCTAGGTGAACTGAATTATTGTGACCACCTCTTCCCTAATCTGATACCAGGTTTCCTAATATCGTAATTTAGACGCTTAAAGTTTGGGGGCAGCTGGAAGAAAGAGGAGGTCTTAGAAATCCTGAGTAGGTGGGGCAAGACTCTTTGCACACACAAGGTTTATGCCTTGCTCTCCTGGAGAGTGATCACTCATAGATTGCCCTGTGGTGCAGAGCAGTGGAATGTCATCAGGACAATGGTTCTGAGGCAGTGTTCCCTGTTCCCTCCAGCTTGGTCAGAGCATGTGAGATGTTGAGAGGACAAAGGGAATGAAAGACGTGGTCAGGGGTACTACAGGAGAGCCAGACTATGACATCATCACAGCTGAGAGCCAGGTAGGATTGTCAAACACCAGCAGATGCTGGTCCCAGTCCAGCGGCCAGGTTGGGGCCCCTTTGACCACCAACAGAAACTGGAAAAGGACACAGAGGCCAGAGAGCCCTCCTCCTGTGGCCATGTTGTTATTTCTGAAAGCTTCCCTCTGTGCACAGATGTCTTCTGGAAGAAACAAAAAAGGAGAGGGAAGGGGAAAGAATTCCTGAAGACTGTGCTTTATGCCAAAGTGAATGGATTAAGACTGAGACAATAACATGTAAATTGACTAGGAAAAAACAGCATCACAAAATGGAATACAATAGATTGTGTGCTCTAGGACTTAAAAGTTGAATTCAAATATACAAAAGAAAAAATTACATTTTGGTACCTTTGAGTTACAGAGTATGCTAATATTACCTGATAAACATGTTCTTCATGCTTTTATCTGTTGCTTAAAATTACTGAACAAAATTGGACAAAGGAGAGTGCTTGGAACATGACTAAAGAATTGCTTCTAAAATGATATCAATCTATATGTCAGTATCCATTGATTACATTGGTTCAACTAATCATAATGCAATATATTTACAGTCTTTATGTCCCATACTTTCCATAAAGATATCAATAAATAGTTGGTCATTGCCTGGATACACAATATTTACATAAAGTATAACATAATAAATAAGTGTTGGCATTGGAGTTAGAAAATCTCTTGAATCCTGTAATTTACTAGCTGAGGAAGATTCTATAAACTGCTCAACTTTTCTAAGATTCCATTTTTAAAGTTTTATTATCTGTTAAATGAGAGTCAAATTCAGCAATAGTTCCTGACTCAAAGATTTGTTATGAAGATATGAGCATCAACTGAGTCACATATGTAGTAAATATTAATCACCATATAGATGTCAGTTGTTACCTCTTGTTATATGGGTGAGTTTTACTTAAAACTCATTATTTTAGAAAGAAATGGTTGATTTAGGTATGTCTTTGTGTTAAACCCATGTTGGCTCCCAGTGATCTCTATTTTACTTTCTAAGTGCTTATAAGCCATCCATTTTAAAAATTCCAAAAATCCAAACATTTTGCCAAGGATCATTTCAGAAATCCTTTGTCCTTTCATACTCAGGAGACTGAGTATGTCTACTTCTCGGAAACAAGGACTCCTTCGGCATCTCTCCATCTCCCCTTGATTCCATGGAGATTATTGGCACAATTCAGTGATCACATTCACAGTTCTTATGTTTCTGGAGATATTAACAATCAGAACCTTAGAGACTTGGGCATAATTTTCACCATCCTTTTTGTTTCTCAATTAACCTGTTTTTCTTTCCCTACATCAAGTGAAATGCACAAACCTGTTAGCCATATTGGTTTGCTTCTCTCCAGTTTGAAGATACTCTTCCTTAATAGAGGAGAGGGGACAAGCGAGAAGTTCAGAGCTCTGCTTTCTCTTCATTCACCTGTAACATTGCATAATGTGTTGAGGACAAGAGACCTTTCCTTCCCATTTCTCTTCCTTGCCCTGAACTAACCTCAGCTCACCCTGGGCACTAGACTTCCTCACAGTGACAGTCTTTGTGGGAATTATTCTCTTTGGATATAAGCCCTTCCTGCTACCTTTGGCACATGCTCATGTCAATAGAAACTGTCTTCAGAGAGAGCCTATGCGGGAAGGTTCTTGGCATTTGAAACAGCTCCAGGTACCCATCCAGAGCCTGGGACCATGAGCGATACTGACTGGAAGCCCCGTTGGTGACCATTGGCAAGGCCAGTCCAGCCTGACAAGCTTCCAGCATCACTAAGTCCCCTTGTCCTGGGGGGCACATAAAGAAACTCAGGAGAAAAGGAACAAGTTCATGTCAATACATAAGTATCAAGGTGAGGAAACAATTTAAAGTAAATAACCAAAATCTTAACAATTGATATATTTGAGCAATAGTCTGATCTTCTACTTGTCTGAATGTTCTAATATCTCTTTAAGAGGCAAGAATTGCTTTTAAAATTGTTTTATAAAAACTATTTAATAGTTCAGTGCTCCCTAGAATGATGATAAGACAGAAGTTTGTTTTGTTTTGTTTTTTTCTTTTTTAAACTGTCTTATTTTTAAAAGTTAATTAGAAGAAACACTTCCTGGAGAGAAGACAATGTTCGACAGACCCTAAAATCGAGATCCAACTTAGTGACTCATAACGGGATGTGGGAAAAGAAATTTTATTTTCATTTGAGCATGTACTGAGTTCTTATTTTGTGCTCAGTCCTCAGATAGCTGGGGGGAAGACTGAGTATAATACCTAACTCCTGATTTCAAGAAGCATTTTTTTTCTAATTAACTGTAATAAAAATGTGTCCTATTTCATGTTATGAAACATAAATATAAGAAAGAAGTTCAGAGAATAGGAAGATGAGCATGAATGGGAGCAAAATATCTCCATGTGTTCTCTACAGACACACAAGGGATCTCCCTCAAGGACAGTCATATGTTTGTTAGTATATTTAAGGTTCTGAGATGTCTACAGTAAAGGGCGTCATTTAACTTTGAATAACTATTAATACTATCATTTCCCAAATGTATTTGACAATAGGAGCTCTTTTCTCATGCAACACCTTTAGTATCTTGCAGAGTTGCCCAACCTCAGAGCTAATGTTGCCAGAAACAGATTTATGTAGGATATGCTGTGGAAAATTCTTCAAGAGATGGGAATACCAGACTACCTGACCTGCCTCCTGAGAAATCTGTATGCAGATCAAGAAGCAACAGTTAGAACTGGACATGTAACAACAGACTGGTTCCAAATCAGGAAAGGAGTATGTCAAGGCTGCCTATTGTCACCCTGCTTATTTAACTTATATGAAGACTACATCATGAGAAATGTTGGACTGGATGAAGCACAAGCTGGAATCAAGATTGCCGGGAGAAATATCAATAACCTCAAATATGCAGATGACACCACATTTATGGCAGAAAGCAAAGAAGAACTAAAGAGACTCTTGATGAAAGTGAAAGAGGAGAGTGAAAAAGTTGGCTTCAAACTCAACATTCAGAAAACTAAGATCATGGCATCCAGCCCCATTACTTCATGGCAAATAGATGGGGAAACAGTGGAAACAGTGTCAGACTTTATTTTTTGGGGCTCCAAAATCACTGTAGATGGTGACTGCAGCCATGAAATTTAGAGACAACTGATCCTTGGAAGAAATTTATGACCAATCTAGATAGCATGTTAGAAAGCAAAGACATTACTTTGCCAGCAAAGACCTGTCTGGTCAAAGCTATGGTTTTTCCCAGTAGTCATGTATGGATGTGAGAGTTGGACTATAAAGAAAGCTGAGCACGGAAGAATTGATGTTTTTGAAGTGTGGTGTTGGAGAAGACTCTTGAGAGTCCCTTGGACTGCAAGGAGATCCAACCAATCCATCATAAAGGAAATCAGTCCTGAATATTCATTGGAAGGACTGATGCTGAAGCTGAAACTCCAATACTTCGGACACCCGATGCGAAGAGCCAGTTCATTGGAAAAGACCCTGATGCTGGGAAAAATTGAAGGCTGGAGGAAAAGGGGATGACAGAGAATGAGATGATTGGATGGCATCAGTGACTCAATGGACATGAGTTTGAGTAGGCTCCGGGAGTTGGTGATGGACAGGGAGGCCTGGCGTGCTGCAGTCCATGGGACCGCAAAGAGTCAGACACAACTGAGCAACTGAACTGAACTGAACTGCACTCATTCTGAGCCTTGAAGAATGGATCACTTTTTTGATGGGCAGAGGATGGAGGATGGAAAGAATCCTATGGAAGTGAACACACAGATTCAAGACATCATAACTAGGGTCCCGATTGATCCTGAGAGCTGGAAGCAGGCCTGGAGGGAGTGAAGGAAGTCAAGTGATCCTGATGTAAGGATCAGAGGGGTGTTGAACAGTGGTTTACAAAACATGCACCTAGGACCACCTGCACCTGAATTTTCTGAGGTGCTTGTTGTAAACTCTTCAGCCTCAACCTCAGTTCTACCAAAGGTGGGTCTTGGAAATTTGCATTTTATAATAGCAGCCCAAGTGATTCTTAAGTGCTCTAAAGTTTATAGAGAGTGAAAGCCAGGCTAGAGAAGGAAAAAGAGATTTGACAGGAAAATGAAGTTCAAGGGAAAAAGCTGAATGCCCACACTCGTGCTTTCATTCATCTAATATGTATTGAGCACTTGCTGTATGCCAAGACCTACCCGAGGTGCTGGGTCCACCTTGCGGGTTATGACTGGAAAACCCCAGTCATGGAGTAAATTACATCCAATGATCAATTATGACTCAGTTATGACACACTTACTGTATCTGCCTCTGGCCACTTGGTGAGTTCTGAAATTTTGGCTTCTGCCTCATCTCGAAACCCATCCCCACATACTCTGCCCCATTCAGGTAAGTGAATTTCTGCGCCAGCCCACTGCTTTGTGCCTCTCTCCTGTTTACCCCTGCCTCTTCTCTGCGCTGCCTCTGCATTCTTGCCTTTCTCACTGGAGCACTATAGCTGAGCTCTTGCTAGCTAACAGACTGACCTCTCAGGTTCAGGCTGCCTCCTCCCCACCTCCCTGCCTGGAGCTTCACGTGTGTCCACGTGCAGACTCCCAGTCACTGTGCCTGGACTACCTCACTACTCCTTCATGCTGAACCCTTTCTTTGCCGACCACCTACCCAAACTACAGTCAACTTTTGCTGCTGATCCAGGTGGTTTTGTAGAATCAGCTTTGGGGTCAGTCCTAAGTCCAAATCTTAGTTCCTGCATTTTTTAGCCATGTGACCTGAGGAAATAGAATTATTTCTCTGAACCTTAGTTTTCTCAACTGAGAAAGGGGGATGGGTAATAATAATGGCATTCCAGATCATCAAGAATGAAACATGATGGTATATTTTAACCTCCTAGTGCAAAGCCCGGCACATAGCAGGTGTTCAATCAATGAAAGGCATTTTATTCATCTTGGGCATCTTTGCCTTCCACGTTGTAATTTTCTTTTAGCACCTACCTCCATACCTGTTTCCACAACTTCCAGGGATGGGGGCTGTTTTCTGAGTCCTGGCTCCATGTACACTCTGCAAAAGTGGCACCTATACAACTTTCAAAAGATGATATGTGACTAGTCCACCATCAAGGCCAAGATGAAAAGCCATGAGAGGAAGCCGTGTGAAAACAAAACATCAAGATAGTGTCCCTCAACCAACCCGCAGAGCAGGGCCTGTTCTCCCCCACTCCCCATCCCATCCATGCACCCAGGCTTGTTTCCAATGGTGTCAGCGCCATTTCAGCCCCTGCCACCACTCTGCCACAAAACAGAGCTTGGCTGACCACAAATATGGCATTATCCTGATAAGCTCATGGGTTCTAAATAAGTCCAGTTTTTTTGAAGGCAAATTTCTTGTCCTTCATTTAATTGCCCTATAATTTGCCAATCAAAACAAGGCTAACATTTCCAAGAACAGATAATAACAGGGATAATTCTCTGCCTACATGTTCTTCTTTCTCTTAGGTTAAATATCTTCTCTCCATCCCTTATTTGATGAAGTCCGTACTTCTTAGCCTAGGGCACAAGGGCCTATATGATCAGATGCATGTTGCTTGCCTCAACAGCCTCATCTCCTTCCACATTTCCACTCTTAAGCCTTTTGCTGCTGTCATTCTGAAATTCTTGCAGTTCTAGAACTCTCTTGTCTCTCTCTATTTATACATGTTGTTCTTTTTGCATCCTTTCCCCCAGTTCTTTGCCTGGAAAACTTCCATTCAGACTTGTCATTTCCTCTAGAAACCATCCCATCCCCTGCCCACCCAGCCTTGGCTAGGTGCATTTTCATGCTCAAAACATTTGTGGATTTGGTGGCAAAGCACTTATCAGACTTTATCATAATGAAGCATGGGTTGATGGTCAGTCTCGCCTACACCTTTGCCACTCAAAGTATTAGAAATGCAGAATCTCTAGGTCCGTCTCAGAGTCCCTGAATCAGAATTTTTGTTTTAGCAAGATCTGCAGGTGATTCCTAGGCTCGTTGAAGTAGGAGAAGGCTTCCCACAGACTTGGGAGGAGCCTCAGGAGGAGAACTTGTCTTTCATCTCTGAATTCCCAGTACCTACGATAGTACTTAGCACATCATAGGGGCTTTTTGGCACCATGCCTGTACCTGAACCCCACATGGCCTCCTGATTTGGCTTTGTATCCCTGTTGAGAGAGGATTTGAGCAAAATCTGTTAAGAGAGGCTTTTGTAGGACTCCTAACACAAGCAATGTTTTATGGGGCCCACGTGACAACATAGAGCCCCAAATCTGGGGCCTGACCAGGATCATAATGGTCCTTACAAGAGGGATGCAAGAGAAATCAGAGTTGGAGGAGTGAGAGAAATGGCAGCAGAAGCAGAAGTTGGAATGATGGAAGAAAGGGATGAGGAGACAAGGGATGAGGCCGGGGATCTAAGGGATGAGGACAGCTTCTGGAAACAGGGAAAGCAAGGAAATAATTTCTCCCCTAGAGCTTACTGTAGAAACCAGCCCTGCTCAAACCTTGATTTTAGCCCAGTGAGATCCACGTTTTAGACATCGATCCTATAGAACTGTAAACAGAATAAATGTGTGCTGTGTTAAGTCTCCAGATTTATGGTAATTTGTTACAGTAGCACTGGAAAGCTGGTATAAGTAGGAAAGCTGAGTTATTCTTATTAATGTGAACCTCTCTGTTTAGACAAGCTGGGGCATGAAGTAACATCTGGGATACTCAAGCTAAGCTCCAACAGTCTTGGTCTGCCAGAAACTGGTTATATTTCCTGCTGATTGGCTCTTGGAAAGCTCTAGAAAGAAACCTACTCCCTTGGGTGGGTTGGAGTGCGAGGGGAACAAGGGGCTGGTTCCATCTTAGTTTCAAAAGCATTTTTTTGAGCAGATTTACTACTCCATGCAAGAATGTTCTCCCAAAGGCATCTTCCTAGCCTAACACCCCAAGCAGTTCTCGAGAGCTGAAGCTTCCAGATAACAATGAAGAATTTGTCATCCTGCATTGATAAATCAACCACTCAGAGCTCTGGAGTCTTGATGGGGAAAGTTAGTCATCACAACCATGGAGTGAAAAGCCTGGGGACCATCAAGGCAGAAAACCAGTAGCTTCTATTAATAAATCAATCCTTTCCCAGAAGAACGTTAAAATTTTTTATGACTGTTGGTTTATGGAGAAACCTTACAGAAAAAAAAAAGGAGCGGGCAATTTCAGATCTGTCTCGACCATGAAATCCACATGACGTTGATTCTTATGGGCCATTTGAGCTCTTCTCTTTGAAAGATCTCATTAAGAGTGCAGCTCTCTCTGCAGCTTTGAATTTCACATGGCTTGAGCCTCCCTTGGGAGAGCTAACAATGATCTAGGTGCCGAAGAATCCTAAACACTGAACAGTTTCCTTGGTGTCCACAGCTAAAGCGACTCTCAAGATCTCTGCAAATCACATTACTTTAGCTATGGGTAACTGATTCTGAGCCCCCGTAGAGGAGGTTTCTCCTGAGTTTCCAACCCTACAAACAAGTGGCAGTGACCGCCGCAGGATGTTGCTTCCAAAGGGGAACACCCATCTCACCTGCTTAGATCAGTGGTGTTCTCGGTCCAAGGGCAGCAGGGAGGGGAGGGGAGATGAGCTGTCTTTCAAGGTCTCTGACAGCCACCGACAGGGGCCCGAGCCACGAATCCAAGAGGAATGACAGCTTCATCCCCAGTTCCCCACCAGGAAGCTGAGGCAGAGGTTAATTAACTTCCTCTCCACCAGTTCCTTGGGAGAGTTTCCATTGGTTCCTAGATGTATGAACCCACAGATTGCCCTGCAGGAGACCTGGGGAAGTAGGCCAAACTAGCTTGTTGCTCACTGGGTCTTTGTTTCTCCATCTCTAAGAGAGCCAGGTAACTCACTGCCTCTATGTGGAAAGTGCAATGGGCAGCATAGTCGTCAGGGAAAATAGACTAGGTTTGTATCCGGCTTCTTAAAGGAATCCTTTTAGGGCCCCTTCCTCTTACAGACATCTTCCTACTCCTCTCAGATCTATGCCCTGTCAAATGAATCCAGTTGAGACAGGTAATATATGAAAAATGTAATTGCCTGTTATATACATTTAATAAGCATATAAATATCTACTCTGTGCCAGAAACTAGAAAGAACAGGTAATAAGGAAAATGACATTTAATGAGCATCTGCTACATACCACATCGTGTGCTCTTTTATACTTACAACTTCATGGCCTTCTTTTTTTAGATGAGGAAAGCAAGGCTCAGAAAAGTCAAATAATTTACCCAACATCATACAACTAGTAAATCATGCACAAAGCAAGAATTTAAGCTGACTCTCTCTCACTTCAAGCCTGGACTTTTTCTGTACTAATTATGAGCTTGAAATCTGGAATGAAAAACAAAACAAAAAACCTAGGTTCAAATTTTGGTTTCTCTATTTAGTAATTATATGACTTTGACCCAATAACTTAAATTCTTTAAATCTTAGTGTCTTCCTCTTCAAAAGGGGGATGATAAAAATAAAAATAAAATCTATTTCAAAGGATTAATGAAGGTTCAATGAGATAATGTTTATGTGTTGTTTAGAACAGTATTAGGTACACAAAAAGTTCTCAAAAAGTATTAACTATACATGATTATATTTTTCATGCTATTCTCAAGAGACTTATCTTCTAATAGTATTCCTTCACCAATATACTTTCACTCTTCTAAAATTAATATCTGTGAATTGACTTTTGAAGATTGTTTCTCCAATAGCAAAAATCTCAGATTGAGTGATCTTGAGTCACTCAAGGTCATAAAATTGGCCTAATCAAGCTGTAGCCACCATGTTTTCTAGACCATTTTTTCTTGGACAGACTTTTAGATCTCTCACTTCCACTCATGAAAATATCCATTATTGCTTTTAGTTTGTAAAGTATCCTTGATGATCTCCTTAGTGAATGTCAAGTTTTTTATAGTCATTGTTTTAGTAGACATAAAAATATCTCAAAGAATTTTTGCAGAATCACACCTTCAAGATCCTGACTCACTTTTTTCCTATAAGGTCTTAAGTTCATAAGTGGTGCCCTCCCTTGCCATGATGGTTCAGTTCAGTTCAGTTCAGTCGCTCAGTCATGTCCGACTCTTTGCGACCCCATGTTTACACAGGGACTAAATCCTCATGAAGAAAAAGTGCACATTTGAGGGGGTGGTTGCCTCAGACTGGAAGAAAGGCAACTGCACAAACAGATGGGGAGCATTCTGGGAGTATCTGGTGAAGCCGAGAAATCACCTATGACTAGGTAATCCCGTTCTTTAGCTGCTATTTCAGAGAAATTCTCCCATAGATCCATCTGGGCCTCTCAAGGAGTGGCCCTCTTGAGAAAACATAGTCGTGTTGACAGGTAGAATGTTGTGGTGAATGTCCCCTAAGGATTACTATGCAGCAGGTAAAAGTAATAAATTCGACTTAATTTCAGCAACATGGATAGATCATTAAAAAATCTAGAGTGGAAAAAGAGAGTGAGGTTTCTAGCAAAAAAAAAAAAAAAAAAACCATATAGGTCAATTAGAAGCATCTACACACAAGACAACAAGACTTCTTTTTGAGGGAATGCACATATTTATGGATACTGTCCAAACATATTAAAGGGGCTTGCATTGATCAATGAAGATAATATGCTGTGCTGGGGGTTGGGGGCAGGATGAACTTAGCTTTCCATAGCTCAAATCCAACCAAAGAAAACAAAATATGAGAGAGATGCAGGTCAATTGCTCTAGGCATGAACAGAAAAGCATTAATAACCCAAATTTGAAAAGAGGAAACAAAGCTTCAAGGAAGCCATGGCATTCTAGTAGCTCAAGAGCAGGATTTCCATGGGCTGAGGGGGACAGGCTTTTGAAGAGAGAGACATAAACAAAAGCTCTGAAAGAAGTTAATTCCAGAAAAGGATCCAGCGTGCATATCAGAGAGGGGTTGGAATGGAGATGCTGAGGTCAAGGAGATGGATAAAAACTGGAGGGGAAGGCCTTCAAAGCCACCATAAAGACTAAATTTTGAATACATTGGGCAACCAGGGAATGTTTTAAATTTGGGAAGATGTACGTATTTAAGAAAAGATATTCTGCGAGTCAAGTTAAAAGTAGATGAGAGTATAGACTACAGTGGGTAGAGCAGAAATAATTTAGATCACCATCATGTGGACATTTGTTATAAATGCAGATTCCTAGACCCTATTTCAGTTCACTGTACCTGAAGGTGTCTAAGGAGAGCCCTGGAATCTATATATTTTTAAACTAGCTCCCAGGTGACTCTTAGCTCATTGAGGATTAAGAACTATGTCATTTTCAACCATGGCAGCATACAAGAATCAGTTGGGAAATTTTTTAAATTCTTGAGACCCAGGCAACTCATCAGACCAATTAAATTGAAATCTCTGGGGTGGGGTCTGGGCATCAGTATATTTTAAAATTCCATAAGCAATTCTAATGTGCAGCCCAGACTGAGAACATCCTGCACTCCAACAAGCCTTCTTTAGAAAACTCAGGAGCCAGCAAGACTTCTCTTTATTCCATCTTCATTTAATCTCCAGCTAATTTGATTCTCTACTTAATTGGATCAAAGCCGCAGGCTCTAAATCACTTATATTAAAAATATAAATTACCCAACCTTTTATTTCAAGAACCCCCAGGCACCCAGTATAGTGCTTTTCCATCCCTGGTTCTGGACAATTGACATTTGATTATCATAAAAGGACTAAAGTTGGAATTAAATAAACGTAGCAAGATCCTTGCTCTGGTTTGGGCTGATGAAAAGAAACAACACCAGGTGGTAGAATACGGCCACATACTTTGTATAGTAAGTACACCTTGAAATCATATACATTTAAAACTCAAACATACACAGATATGAGATACAAACATCAATTAAAGTGACAGGAATGGTTTTGAAATAAAGAAAGCAACAGGCTAGATCTGCAACCTTGAGCAGTCCTAAGATACATAAATTATGCCTTGGGATTCTACTGTTTTTCAGTCAGTGAACAGACTTCTGATTTAAAATGGTGCCTGGCTGGAGTTTCCTCCTGTATCCTCCCAGTTTCCCACTAAAATATCATCTATGGAGATACAGAAAAACAAGGAAACTTGAAAACTCAAATCGCCCAAAACAAATACTGTCAACTCAGGGCCAGAATCTGGGAAGACTTGCCAAATATTAAACAGAAGGAAATAGAATGTATTTTTTAAACCCCCACTGATATCCTCTAATGAAATGCAGCTAATCCTTTAATGAAAAAATAAACATCTATTAAATGAGATTCTAAAATTAATACTGGATCCTGAAACCCATAAACAGGATAGTTGGTTTAGAGATGAGAAATATTTAGGATGATAATAAAGAAAAATAGAAAACACAATAGAGAAACATACAAAAATAATTGAATAATTGGAAACAGAAGGTTCTTGAATAAGAAAATGCTATATTGCTACTGAAAGTAATCTGCGAATTCAGTGACTTCTCTATCAAAGCCCCAATGGGGTTTTGTTTTGATTTTATCTTATTTTGCTTTAAAACGTGGCAAAATGATTTTAAGATGTATTTGACGCAATCATCCAAGAAGAAGTGGCAAGAAAATACTGGCAAGAAAGATTTTTTCTTATCAGATTTTAAAATGTATCTTAGAACAATAGTAATAAAAACAGAGGAATAACAGAGGACTAGAACCAGTAGAATGGAGAGTATGTAAATATGAAATTTAATATGTGATCAAATGAGGCATTTTAAATTATCAGAGAAAAGGACTGAGCTGGCTCTCTGGGAAAACAAAATTGAGCTCTCCCTCTGTTTTTACCCTGGGTAGGATTCTAAGCAAATCAAGGACTTTAAATGTTTAAAATGAAGAAGAGTCTTTCAAGCATATTATGAAAACCAAAAGTCAAAAAGTAAAAACTAATAAACTTGATTATCTGTAAATCTTAAATTGTGTGTAGAATAAAGAAGCAGAAGGAAGAAAAAGAGAAAATCCTGTCATCAACCAGTAGTTATGGGCTTCAGATAGGCAGTACTCTTTGGAGGCTTAAGCCCCGACTCCAGATTCTGCGCGGCCCTCTGCTTCCTCCCCAAGATTTCTGTACACACCCTGTACTCATATGCTCATAGTCACTACTCAGCTTTCTCAAAGAACCCTTGATCCAACTCTACATACATCTCCCTCTCTTTGAAGGGAGAAATGAACCAATTTGGTTACTTTTCTTTGATTTCCTCAAAATCTCAGACAAAATATTTACATATTTAACAAAATTTATTGAATGTCTACAGTGAGGAAACATGTACAGCAATAGCACATTGAATATTGAATAATTTTGTCCTAAAAGCTACTTCATACACTCCACTAATTGGAAGAAATCATTGACAGTATTTTTCTGCAGGCTTCAGCCCCCTGCTATGTCATCTAGCTCCTTTTCTCCCAGTATTTCTTTTTATTTCCTGTATCCTCAGTTCTCTGCATTTTTCGAATTTCTGAAATCTCTATTTTATTGCTAAATGTAAAATACACCAGAAAAGTTTAAAAGTTAAATAGCAAACACCTACATCAAGAAAGAGATCATTGAAACTCTAAGACACTTCTCAAAAGAAAACCACACACACATACAAAAATATTCTTCCCTGTCACAACCACCACTCCTAGAAACAGCCAATATTTTAATTATTGTGCATTCTAAGCTGCTTCAGTCTTGTCCAATTCTTGGCGATTCTAGGGACTGTAGCCCACCAGATTCCTCTATCCATGGGATTCTCCAGGCAAGAATATTGGAGTGGGTTACCATTTCCTTCTCCAGGGTCTGATTATTGTTTGTGCCCTTAATTTTTTAAATAATTAGTAAACATGTCCTTGTTTTTCTTTGTAGGTTTACTACCTAAGCATACATCCCTAAACTATATAATTTAGTCTCTTTTTTACCTTTTTATACAAAGAATAACACCTGCTATGTTCTTTATGCCTCTCTTTTCTTTCTCCCAATCCATGTTAGTAAGATTTATCCATGCTGGAGCATGTAGCTTTAATATATTTGTGTTCACAGCTGTATAGTTTTCCATACCACAATTTATCTATTCTGTGCTAATGGCTATTTGAGTTCTTTTCAGTTTGAGGAAATTATAAACAAGGCTTCAGTGAACATTGTGTATATATATATATATATATATATATACACACAGATAGATATACATACACATATAGATAAACATATCTTGATATAAAAAGCATGCATATTTTTAGAAATTTATATATGTATATATATATATCTCCATCTCCTTTGGTCATGGGATATATGTATCTACATTAGGAACTTTTCCTAAAGGTTTTACACTCCCACCAGCAATTTTGAAGAACCCCTGATATTCCATATTCTCAAAAACATTTAATGGCAGTAAACATCTGATAGGTTTGCTTTTCTTTATGTTTTAATTTACATTTATCCAATTATCAATTATGTTTTAGAAATTTTCCATGTATTTATTAGTTTTTGGATGTCTTCTTTTGTAAAGACAAACTCCACTATATTCAAATATTTTGTTCATGTTTTAAATTGGTTGTCTGCTTTTTTCTCTCAATTTGTAGGAGTTCTTTAAAAGTTGGCTTTGTTGACTTTTAAAAAAAAAAAAAAGGAGTTGGCTTAAAACTCAGCTTTCAGAAAACTAAGATCATGGCATCCGGTCCCATCACTTCATGGCAGATAGATGGGGAAACAATGGAAACAGTGACAGACTTTATTATTTTGGGTTCCAAAATCACTGCAGATGGTGACTTCAACCATGAAATTAAAACATACTTGTTCCTTGGAATAAAAGCTATGACCAACTTAGACAACATATTAAAAAGCAGAGACATTAGTTTGTCAACAAAGATCTGTCTAGTAAAAGCTATGTTTTTTCCAGTAGTCATGTATGGATGTGAGAGTTGGTCTATAAAGAAAGCTGTGAGAGTTGGTCTATAAAGAAAGCTGAGTGCCAAAGAACTGATGCTTTTGAACTGTGGTGTTGGGGAAGACTCTTGAGAGTCCCTTGGACTGCAAGGAGATCCAACCAGTCAATTCAAAAGGAATTCAGTCCTGAATATTCATTGGGAGGACAGATGCTGAGGCTGAAGTTTCAGTACTCTGGCCACCTGATGTGAAGAGCTGACTCATTGGGAAAAAACCCTGATGCTGGGAAAGATTGAATGCTGGAGGAAAAGGGGATGACAGAGGATAAGATGGTCGGATGGCATCACCAACTCAATGGACATGAGTCTCAGCAAGCTCCAGAAGTTGGGGATGGACAGAGAAGCCTGGTGTGCTGCAGTCCATGGGGTCACAAAGAGTCAGACATGACTGAGTGACTGAACTGAACTATAGGAGTTCATTATGTATACTAAATACTAATACATGTCAATTATATGTGCTGGAAAAATCTCCCACTTTTCTCTATTTTATTGTGTCTTTTGTTTAACATCTTCCAGCACTCCACTGTGTTCAGCTGTCTCTGTGCTTCACTGTTTTCATATAAACTGAACCCTCATGTTTATGACCTAAATTACTAATTAATGCATTCTCTTTAGAAAAATTAAATTTCCACTTCAAATACTGTCATGGCAGGTGCTAAGATGATAAAAAATTTTATCTCACTATACAAGGTTATGAGACAAATGAGTAGGGGTTTTTAATTTTTTTATTGCAGTGTAATTGCTTTACAATGTTGTGTCATTCTGAGTACACAGAGAAGTCCTAAGCCATAAGAAAAAGTCAACAGACAATTTTTAAATGGGTCAAAATATGAACAGGCAATATAAAAAATGAAAAGTATTTACCAAAGGTCAATAAACACATGTCTGCTTAATACCATTAACTAAAGACTGGAAGAAACACAAGCTGGAATCAAGATTGCTGGGAGAAATATCAATCACCTCAGATATGCAGATGACACCACCCTTATGGCAGAAAGTGAAGAGGACCTAAAAAGCCTCTTGATGAAAGTGAAAGAGGAGAGTGAAAAGGTTGGCTTAAAGCTCAACATTCAGAAAACGAAGATCATGGCATCTGGTCCCATCACTTCATGGGAAATAGATGGGGAAACAGTGTCAGACTTTATTTTTTTGGACTCTAAAATCACTGCGGATGGTGACTGGAGCCATGGAATTAAAAGGCGCTTACTCCTTGGAAGAAAAGTTATGTCCAACCTAGATAGTATATTCAAAAGCAGAGACATTACTTTGCCGACTAAGGTCCATCTAGTCAAGGCTATGGTTTTTCCTGTGGTCATGTATGCATGTGAAAGTTGGACTGTGAAGAAGGCTGAGCGCCAAAGAATTGATGCTTTTGAGCTGTGGTGTTGGAGAAGACTCTTGAGAGTCCCTTGGACTGCAAGGAGATCCAACCAGTCCATTCTGAAGGAGATCAACCCTGGGATTTCTTTGGAAGGAATGATGCTAAAGCTGAAACTCCAGTACTTTGGCCACCTCAGCTTTTGAACTGTGGTGTTGGAGAAGACTCTTGAGAGTCCCTTGGACTGCAAGGAGATCCAACCAGCCCATCCTAAAGGAGATCAGTCCTGGGTGTTCTTTGGAAGGACTGATGTTGAAGTTGAAACTCCAGTACTTTGGCCACCTCATGGGAAGAGTTGACTCACTGGGAAAGACCCTGATGCTAGGAGGTATTGGGGGCAGGAGGAGAAGGGGACAACAGGATGAGATGGCTGGATGGCATCACTGACTCGATGGACGCAAGTCTGAGTGAACTCTGGAAGTTGGTGATGGACAGGGAGGCCTGGCATGCTGTGATTCATGGGGTCGCNGACTCACTGGGAAAGACCCTGATGCTAGGAGGTATTGGGGGCAGGAGGAGAAGGGGACAACAGGATGAGATGGCTGGATGGCATCACTGACTCGATGGACGCAAGTCTGAGTGAACTCTGGAAGTTGGTGATGGACAGGGAGGCCTGGCATGCTGCGATTCATGGGGTCGCAAAGAGTCGGACACAACTGAGCAACTGAACTGAACTGAACTGAACTGAAGGTATTTTTGCATGACTCTGCATTTCACCAACTCAACATATTAGGAGACCCACATTTCTACAAAAATACACTGCGTGACCATTTTGAATGTTTCCATGTTTAGGGGATCTCTTAATCCCCACCTTCCTCTTCACCACAGCCAAAGTCTGAATAGTCTTTTTAATGATTTTCTGTTATGCAACTGATGAAAAAAATATTTGAACATTTGACTCCCTGCTTTCCTCATGTCCTTTCTCATTACAGACATAATCGATGGTGGTAAGTTGGCAGATGAGAAGCCTGGTGTTTTTTCTTAGTTAGTCTCACTTTTGCCAAAGCAGCTCAAAGCAGCCAAGGCACAGAATTCCTGACTGGCTTTCCTTCTGTCTCAATTTCTTTTTTCATCCATTTAGGTATTTCCCTCAGCTCCAGGCCTACCCACTTCCAAGCTGTCTATGTTTACCCTGGTGTCCATGGTCAAATGTTGGCTAGCGTAGGGGAGCTAGCCTGGCATCAAGGTCCTTCATACGCCATTTATTCATCTTCCTTTCTTCCAAACAAAGCCTTATCCATCATTTAATGACACAGCCAAGGGCCACTTCTTGTAACCTGCTCAGAGGACCAGCTGCAACAATTACACAGCATCAGACAATTGAAAGAACTCACAAAATGCCACAGGATACACTCATAAAGCTTCAATGAAAGTAAAAGATATGACACAGCAGAAGGTAAAATGTACAGATACACATGAGAGAAAAACGGAAATTTTTAGATACAGCCTCCAGACTCTCCTCAGACACAGGACATGCTTCATGTGTGGATCATGACACCAAGATAAGTGTGGGAAATCTTGCTTCAGCAGAGACGAGACAGAAGCTCACTAGCTGAGTCTTTTACACTCCTCTGGTTATAGAGCTAAGACCAGACTGGCCTTAAACAGGTGAAATAGATTCAAACCATTAAACCATACATTTTCAGTAAACAAAGTAAACAGACGGGCACAGAATGCCTCCAGTCAAGTGTAGACTTTCCATGAAAGTGAAAGTGTCAGTCACTCAGTCATGTCTGACTCTTTGTGACCCCATGAACTACAGCCCTCCAGGCTCCTCTGTCCATGGGATTCTCCAGACAAGAACACTGGAGTGGGTTGCCATTTCCTTCTCCAGGGGATCTTCCTGACCCAAGGATTGAACCAAGGCCCCCTGCATTGTAGACAGGTTCTTTACTGTCTGAGCCACCAGGAAACACTTTACATGACATATTATAAATTACAAGCTTTGCTTTGCTTTNTCCATGGTATTCTCCAGGCAAGAACACTGGAGTGGGTTGCCATTTCCTTCTCCAGGGGATCTTCCTGACCCAAGGATTGAACCAAGGCCCCCTGCATTGTAGACAGGTTCTTTACTGTCTGAGCCACCAGGAAACACTTTACATGACATATTATAAATTACAAGCTTTGCTTTGCTTTGTATGCATGCTCAATAGTGTCAGATTCTTTGTGACCTCATGGTCAGTGGTCTGCCAGGCTTCTCTATCGATGGAATTCTCCAGGCAAGAATACTGGAGTGAGTTGCCATTTTCTACTCCAGAGGATCCTCCTGACCCACAGACTGAACCTGCATTTCCTGCAACTCTTGCAATAGCAGGCAGATTCTTTACCACTGCGCCATCTGGGAAGCTTCAAATTACAAGCTAGTATCTGTTATATGTATATTGATCAAGTGTCAGTTTAATAGCCTCCTTGGACATATGAATAGAGATACCACAGATCATTTTCAAGAACTTTCAAAAATTGTACATTAAAGAATTTCTAGTGCTAGTATATCAAACCGAGAAGGCAATGGCACCCCACTCCAGTACTCTTGCCTGGAAATCCCATGGGTGGAGGAGCCTGGGAGGCTGCAATCCATGGGGTCACTAAGAGTCAGACACGACTGAGTGACTTCACTTTCACTTTTCACTTTCATGCATTGGAGAAGGAAATGGCAACCCACTCCAGTATTCTTGCCTGGAGAATCCCAGGGATGGGGGAGCCTGGTGGGCTGCCATCTATGGGGTTGCACAGAGTCAGACACGACTGAAGTGACTTAGCTGCAGCAGCAGCAGCAGTATATCAAAAATAGAAAAGTATAAACTTTTAGGTTTTTGATTCATGTGATGCTTAGAAATCATATTAAACTGTTATTAATATACCACAGGCACACCTTATAAATATATGCTTTATCAGTGGTTTCGAAACAAATGATTGATTCTAGATACCACTAGAAACCCTTTTGGCGATCTTTGTAGAGTCAAAATCATTTCTTAAGTGCTAAACCATTTAAATGATAGAGAAAACATAAGTAAACACAAATATAAACTGCTTCGAGGTAAAAATATGTATTCCTTAATCATTTAAAAAATACAAATGTCAAAACTGAAAAGAAACAAAAAATGAAATGAACTATCAAGGCATGCAAAGACACAGAGAAACCTTAAATGTGCATTACTAAGGAAAACAGGCCAATCTGAAAGGGCTACATACTGTATGGTTTCAAATACAACAGTCTGGAAAAGGCAAAACTGTAAAAGAGAATAAAATGATAAGTGGTTGCTACGATTTAGGGAAGGCAGAAATGAGTAAACACAAAGGACAGAAGAATTTTGAAATGAAATGATAGTATATGATGCTCTTTCAGTGGACACATATCATTATACACTTGTACAACCCCAAGAGTGAGCCTTAATATAAACTGTGGGCTGGGGCAGTAATGATGTTTCAGTGTACGTTCATCAGTTGTAACAAACGTACCACAGTAGCAGAGGATGCTGACTACAGGGAATATTGTGCATGGATGGAGAGACAAGGGGTATTTAGGAATTCTCTGTATTTATCTGTGAGCTTAAAACTGCTCTAAAAAAGTTTTTTTTTTTTTTTAAAAAGATGGAAAAATATATATCAGACACATAACTGCAAGTAGGCTGTTTTTACCAGAAAAAAAAACCAGTGATACTAGAATGTTTACTCAGGATAAGTAATTTACTGAGCACCGAAGAATTGATGCTTTTGAACTGTGGTGCTGGAGAAGACTCTTAAGAGTCCCTTGGACTGCAAGGAGATCAAACCAGTCCACCCTAAAGGAAATCAATCCTGAATGTTCATTGGAAGGACTGATGCTGAAGCTGAAACTCCAAAACTTTGACTACCTGATGCGAAGAGCTGACTCATTTGAAAAGATCCTGATGATGGGAAAGATTGAAGGCAGGAGGAGAAGGGGACGACAGAAGATAAGATGGTTGGATGGCATCACCATCTCAATGGACATGAGTTTGAGTAAACTCTGGGAGTTGGTGATGGACAGGAGGAAGGCCTGGCATGCTGCAGTCCATGGGGTCGCAAGGAGTCAGACATGACTGAGTGACTGAACTGAATTGAACTAACATTTGAAAAAGAGGAATTTTGTCAGAAAGTTATATCATTTATCAAGTTTAGGGACCCCCCTGGAGGTCCAGTGGTTAAGAACCTGCTTGCCAATGCAGGTTCACAGGTTCGATCCCTGGTCCAGAAAGATTCCTTGTGCTGCAGGGCAACTAAGCCTGTGTACCACAGTTACTGAGCCTGCATGCCTACGGCCTCTGCCCTACAACAAGAGGAGCCACTGCAATGAGAAGCCTGTGAACCTCAGTGAAGAGTAGTCCCCACTCACTGCAACTAGAGAAATCCCAGACACAGCAATGAAGACTCAACACAACTAAAAATAAATAAATAAATAAATATATTTTTAATATAGTCTTTACCTTTCCAGCATCCAGAGGCTGCCTATATTCATTAGCTTATGATTCCTTTTATCCGTTTTCCAAACCAGCAATGTTGCATCTCTCTGTCACTCCTTCTCTTTTTCTATTAAAAAGAAGTTAGAAAAAGAGAGAAAGATAAATACATTAATACAATATTGCTTATGTGTCAAATCTTTAAAAAAAAATGGTACAAATGAACTTATTTACAAAACGGAAATGGAAAACAAACTCATGGTTACCAGATGTAAAAGGAGGGGGAAAGGATAAATTGGGACTTTGGGACTGACATATATACATTTCTGTATAATAGATATTAATAACTAATAAGGACCTAGTGTACAGCATAGGAAATTCTACTCAGTACTCTAATGATCTATCTAAGAAAAGAATCTAAAACAGAATGGATACATGTATACATATAACTGATTCACTTTGCTGTACAGCAGAAACACAAGATTGTAAATCAACTATCCTCCAATAAAACTTGCTTTAAAAGTTAGGGAAAGGTAGTAAAAATCCTCTGTTTTTAAAATCACCTATCACTAGTTTGGCTCTACCAAGATAATCCATTATGGTCTTTCCATCCTAAGATTCTTTCAGTTCAGTTGCTCAGTCGTGTCCAACTCTTTGCAACCCCATGGACTGCAGCACACCAGGCCTCCATGTCCATCACCAACTCCTGGAGTTTACTCAAACTCACGTCCATTGAGGCAGTGATGCCATCCTACCATTTCATCCTCTTTTGTCCCCTTTTCCTCCTGCCTTCGATCATTCCCAGCATCGGGGTCTTTTCCAGTGAGTCAGTTATTCACATTAGGTGGCCAAAGTATTGGAGTTTCAGCTTCAGCATCAGTCCTTCCAGGGAATATTCAGGACTGATTTTCTTTAGGGTGGACTGGTTTGATCTCCTTGCAGTATAACGGACTCTCAAGAGTCTTCTCCAACACCACAGTTCAAAAGCATCAATTCTTCGATGCTCAGCTTTCTTTATAGTCCAACTCTCACATCCATACATGACTAAAGGAAAAAAGATACCTTTGACTACATGGACCTTTGCTGGGAAAGTAATGTCTCTGCTTTTTAATATGCAGTCTAGGTTGGTCATAGCTTTTCTTCCAAGGAGCAATCGTCTTAATTTCACGGCTGCAATCATCATCTGCAGTGATTTTGAAGCCCCCAAGAATAAAGTCTCTCACTCTTTCCATTGTCTCCCCGTCTATTTCCCATGAAGTGATGGGAATGGATGCCATGATCTTAGTTTTCTGAATGGTGAGTTTTAAGCCAACTTTTTCACTCTCCTCTTTCACTTTCAATAGGCTCTCTAAATAGTCCAACTCTCACATCCATACATGACTAAAGGAAAAAAGATACCTTTGACTACATGGACCTTTGCTGGGAAAGTAATGTCTCTGCTTTTTAATATGCGGTCTAGGTTGGTCATAGCTTTTCTTCCAAGGAGCAATCGTCTTAATTTCACGGCTGCAATCATCATCTGCAGTGATTTTGAAGCCCCCAAGAATAAAGTCTCTCACTCTTTCCATTGTCTCCCCGTCTATTTCCCATGAAGTGATGGGAATGGATGCCATGATCTTAGTTTTCTGAATGGTGAGTTTTAAGCCAACTTTTTCACTCTCCTCTTTCACTTTCAATAGGCTCTCTAGTTCTTTGCTTTCTGCCATAAGGGTGGCATCATCTGCATGTCTGAGGTTACTGATATTTCTCCCAGCAATCTTGATTCCAGCTTGGGCTTCATCCAGCCCAGCATTTCACATGATGCACTCTCCATATAAGTTAAATAAGCAACGTGACATTATACAGCCTTTACATATGCCTTTCCTGATTTGAAACCAGTCTGTTTTTCCATGTCCAGTTCTAACTGTTGCTTCCTTACCTGCATACAATTGCTCAGGAGGCAGGTAAGGTGGTCTAGTATTCCCATCTCTTGAAGAATTTTCCACAGCTTATTGTGATCTACACAATCAAAGGCTTTGGTGTAGTTAAGAAAGCAGAAGCAGATGTTTTTCTGGAACTCTCTTGCTTCTTCGATGATCCAACAGATGTTGGCAATTTGATATCTGGTTCCTCTGTCTCTTCTAAATCCAGCTTGAACATTTGGAAGTTCATGGTTCACATAATGTTGAAGCCTGGCTTGGAGAATTTTCAACATTACTTTGCTAGCATGTGAGATGAATGCAATTGTGCGGTAGTTTGAACATTCTTTGGCATTGCCTTTCTTTGGGATTGGAATGAAAACTGACCTTTTCCAGTCCTGTGGCCACTGCTGAGTTTTCCAAATTTGCTGGCATATTGAGTGAAGCACTTTCACAGCATCATCTTTTAGGATTTGAAATAGCTCAACTGGAATTCCATCACCTTCGCTAGCTTTGTTTGTAGTATGCTTCCTAAGGCCGACTTGGCTTTGCATTCCAGGATGTCGGGCTCTACTTGAGTGATCATACTATTGTGGTTATCTGGGTCATGAAGATCTTTTTTGTATAGTTCTTCTGTGTATTCTTGCCACCTCTTAATATCGGCTGCTTCTGTTAGGTCCATACCATTTTTGTCCTTTATCGAGCCTATCTTTGCATGAAATATTCCCTTGGAATCTCTAATTTTTTGAAGAGATCTCCAGTCTTTCCCATTGTATTGTTTTCCTCTATTTCTTTGCACTGATCGCTGAGGAAGGCTTTCTTATCTCTCCTTGCTCTTCTTTGCAACTCTGCATTCAAATGGTATATCTTTCCTTTTCTCCTTTGCCTTTAGTTTCTCTTATTTTCTCAGCTATTTGTAAGGCCTCCTCAGACAACCATTTTGTGTTTTTGCATTTCTTTTTCTTGGGGATGGTCTTGATCACTGCCTCCTGAACAATGTCATTAACCTCCATCCATAGTTCTTCAGACACTCTATCAGATCTAATCCCTTGAATCCTTTTGTCACTTCCACTATATAATCGTAAGGGATTTGATTTAGGTCATTCGTGAATGGTCTTGTGGTTTTCCCTACTTTTCCCTACAGAGGAGAAGGGGATGACACAGGATGAGATGGTTGGAAGGCATCACTGTCTCGATATACGTGAGTTGAGTAATCTCTGGGAGTTGGTGATGGACATGCAAGCCTGGAGGGCTGAGGTCTATGAGGTTCGCAAAGAGTTGGACACGATTGAGTGACTAAACTGAACTGAGCGACTAACACTTACATACACATATATACTCTATGCAATCCTATGGACTGTAGCCCGCCAGGCTCTTCTGTCCATGGGATTCTCCAGGCAAGAATACTAGAGTGGGTTGTCCCTTTTCCAGGGGATCTTCCTGACCCAGTGATCAAACCCATGTCTCCTGCACTGCAGGCAGATTCTTTACCACCTGAGCCACCCGGGAAGCCCCAAGTAATATATATAACCAACAAATATATAACCCGTGTGTGTGTATATACATATATATATATATATCTCCTATTGATTCTCTTTCTCTGTAGAACTTTGACTAGTACAGCAGCTTGGTATCCAGATGTTATATTAACTATATAAATGGTTTTGAAATAATTTAATCTCCAGTTTTTCTTTTTTTTTCCATTGGATGTGGGCCTTACTGGGTTACCTGTACAAAATACCTGGGGTTTGAAACTGGATTTCTCTAGGGAGCACATAGGATATGTTTTCCTCTTCATACAGAGAGGTTGGAATTTTAGTTTGAACCACTGAAGTCAAGATGAAGTAAGAATTAATGAAATATTTAAAATGTGATGTTAGTTAAATTAATATGTGTGACATGTAAAATTCATTCTTGACAAAGTCACAGAAACTTATGGCAAGATGTAAATATGCATGTTGTGGCCGCTAGAGGGCATGCAACATCTGCCANTTTGAACCACTGAAGTCAAGATGAAGTAAGAATTAATGAAATATTTAAAATGTGATGTTAGTTAAATTAATATGTGTGACATGTAAAATTCATTCTTGACAAAGTCACAGAAACTTATGGCAAGATGTAAATATGCATGTTGTGGCCGCTAGAGGGCATGCAACATCTGCCACTTTTTTTTAACCAAGGCCTTCTGATTGTAGAAGAAAGTAGTTGTATTTCATCTAAGAAATAAGGAAATGGAGTCCAGTTTATAACTTAAACCATTTTCACTGAAATATAAATATCTAAGCTTAATTAACAAGTTCATTCACTCAAAAGTCACTTTTCTGTAAATTTTCAGTATGTAGAAACTTTTTCCCCCAAGATAAGATTTTTTAATACAGCAATGCAATGGACTCTGAATAAATGAGTAAATAAGTAAAACTAGAATTTAAGTTTCTTCAAGGCATAACACTCATTTATCCTTGAATCCGGATATATTTCCTGACTAAATTTATGAGCAGAGATTTTTTTTAATTATAAAATTCAGACTTGCATTAAAGCAACATAATAGGTATATAATGCAGTTCTACAGATATCACTTTGCTAGCTATATTAAAGGTGACAGCATCAGTCAAATCGTGTTCTCTAGGAATGCGGGTCAGGTGACAGTCTGTCCTATGTCAGAGGTAAGGCCCATCTGCCTCAGGCATTTCCTCCATCTGTCTGCTCCTTTTTTGGGAATCTTCTTAGGATTTTCTACCGGTTAAACCTCAGGCCCATTTCTTCTTTCAAGCATTGGATCCTTTGCCCCATATTCTTTTTTTTCCAAACCCCAAATTTTCCTTTTCACAGATTATTACCTATTCCCTTCCTTGAAAATATTACCTAAGACACACCTAAATGCCATTTCCCCAAACCATCTCTTTTCTTTTATGATTTTTCATTTAACTCAGAGAACCCTTGAGTATTTCTGCTTTAGACACTGACATGCACAGACTGTATTCATTACTAGGTCTGATGTGATTTCATGCCCCATGTGTTGTAAATATAGAGTCATGGTTATTTATTTTGTTTCTTTAGGTCAAAGAGTTGTGAAGACCTGTAAATATTTCCTTTAAACATTATTTGTATTCATTTCTTCCCCACTGTTTTTACTGCCAGCTCTTTGGTCAGTCTCTGGCTCTGCATCCGAATTACTAAAACATTTTCTTAATTGGCATCTCTTACTCTGCTTCCTTTTTTGAATCTCCTATAAAGCTATCAGATCAATCTTGCTTAAATAATGATTTCATTATGGTACTGCCAAACAAATACATCTACATTGATTTTGTTGTTGTTGTTTTGCCACTAAGACATGTCCAACTCTTTTGCAATCCCATGGACTGTAATCCTCCAGGCTCTTCTGTCCATGGGACTTGCCAGGCAAGAAAACTGGAATGGGTAGCCATTTCCTTCTCCAGGGGTCTTTTTTGACCCAGGGATCAAACTTGCATCGCCTCCATTGGCAAGACAGTTTCTTCTACAATACAAATATGAAAATCCTCTGATAAGTAAGCTCTTCCAGAATATGACCCCATCCCAAACGTCATAAATTATTTCCCTGCCTCCCTAATATGCAGCCTTACCTAATGAGTCAAGTCTTTTGTCATGACAGAAAGGTGACTTTCACATCATAACAACTTTAGACTTTCTAATGTTCATAAATTTCAATATTTAGCTTCTCTAGAGCAGATACTCCTTGGAGAAGGCGATGGCACTCCACGCCAATACTCTTGCCTGGAAAATCCCATGGACGGAGGCGCCTGGTAGGCTGCAGTCCATGGGGTTGCGAAGAGTCGGACACAACTGAGCGACTTCCCTTTCACTTTTCACTTCTATGCGTTGGAGAAGGAAATGGCAACCCACTCCAGTGTTCTTGCCTGGAGAATCCCAGGGACGGGGGAGC
>SJYT01040312.1:31207-80681 GCA_006410635.1 Cephalophus harveyi
AAGAGTTGACTCATTGGAAAAGACTTTGATGCTGGGAAGGACTGGGGGCAGGAGGAGAAGGGGACGACAGAGGATGAGATGGCTGGATGGCATCACTGACTCGATGGACGTGAATCTGAGTGAACTCCGTGAGTTGGTGATGGACAGGGGAGGCCTGGCGTGCTGCAATTCATAGGGTCGCAAAGAGGTGGACGCAACTGAGCGACTGAACTGAACTGAAGGGAGAAGGTTATTCGTTAACTGAAAGATCTGTAATTATCAAAATTAAAGGGAGAAAGGAGATTCACAACATGCTTATAAGACCCCATTCTTTAGTTGAATGGGGTTTTAGCAACAACCTGCCATCTGTTGCAGGTTTGATCCCTGAGTCAAGAAAATGCCCTGAGGTAGGAAATGGCAACCCACTCCAGTCTTCTTGCCTGGAAAATCCCATGGACAGAGGAGGAGCCTGGCAGGCTACAGTCCATGGAGTTGCAAAAAGCTCGACACAACTGAGCACAAGAGCAAGAAAGTGCTAAAAGGCTTCGCTCAGTCGTGTCTGACTCTTTGTGAGTCCATGGACTGTATCCTATCAGGCTCCTCCGTCCATGGGATTTTCCAGGCAAGAGTGCTGGAGTGGACTGCCATTTTCTTCTCCAGGGGATTTTCCCGACCTAGGAATCGAACCCAGGTCTCCCATATTGCAGGCAGACGCTTTACGGTGGGAGCCATCAGGGAAACCCAGCTAAAAAGCTTGTTAGCAGTCTTTATTAACCCTTTTCATGGAAGATATTATAAATGTTGTAAACAGTTCTTTATGATGTCACAGTGGATATTACAAGTAAGGCACTCTAGAACAGTTCATGTTAACACATACAAGCCATGTGGCTGCTTGGTGCCCATTTCAACCCTGAGTGGCTACTGTTTCTCTCTGTGGGTAAAGAACAAAACTCTGCTAAGAAGAAAATGGTTCATTAAAATCAACCGTGCAATGATTACTTCATAGAATGTTAAGTTTTCTTATATGCCCTTGGAAAATAATCCACAGTAACATTTTATAGCCTTTGCAACTTTACTAAGTTTATATTCACGCAATGTATATATTACAGGTATATCAGAATATTTAAGAAATATTAAATTTCTTTTTTGCTCTTAATTTAAGGCCCAAGAAACTTATGGTTTTATTATTCAAAAAAAACTTTATTGTAGTCAATTTATAATGTGTTAGTTTCTGCTGTACAAAAAGATACATAAAGATAATTTTATGAATTATGTTTTGGGAGCTTTCTGTGTTACATGAAAATTCCTCAGATTCATTTTCCTGGGCTCATTCCTTTCCTTGTTTGGCACAGTCTCCCTGGGTGCTTTCTGTCATTCCCAAGTTTCCACTTAAAGGTTAGCTATATCCCTAGCCTGACATTTTCTTCCAAACTCGGTATCTGTATTTCAGCTTTCCAGCTCGGTATCTGAATGTTTTCAGTCTAGATAAACTTAAAAGGTCCAACTTTAATTAATGACAACTTTTTGGGGGGTGGAACTTTTTTTCTTAATGTTTTATTAGGACAGCTTTTTATTAGCCATTGTTGCTGTTGTTTACTTGCTAAGTTGTGACCAGCTCTTTTGTGACAACATGGGCTGTAGCTTGCCAGGCTCCTCTGTCCATGGGATTTTCCAGGAAAGAATACTGGAGGGGATTGCCATTTCTTTCTCCAGGAGATCTTCCCAGACCAGGGATCGAACCCACATCTCCTGCATTTCCAGGCAGATTCTTTACACTTAGCCACCAGGGAAGCTCCCATATTTAGCCGTCAGTTCAGTTCAGTTCAGTTCAGTCGCTCAGTAGTGTCCGACTCTTTGCGACCCCATGAATCGCAGCACGCCAGGCCTCCCTGTTCATCACCATCTCTCAGAGTTCAAGTATGTATTTTATTGCTATAACATTCTTGCATTCATACACTGATAATATGTAGAGAGATGGAAAGTCAAAAGAAGCTATATGTAACAATTTAGCACTGAGATAGTACTATCTCATCATTCCATTAATTGAGAGTGGTGTTCAGGGAGAACAGAGGATATATGAACCTTGTATCTTGCAACATGAACCTTGAGCCCAACCAGTCTGTGATATCATTATGTTGGAGTCCACAATGTGATATAACAATGAATCATAAATCAAAAAATGAAAATCAAAGAATTAAAGCAAAGCAAATGAAACTTATTTTAGAAGTATTTCCACTTTTCATAGACACTTCCTGTTGCTGTATGTAGCCTGAAATTACCAACTGCTATAAATGCTATAACTGGAAGTCTTGTCAACTTTCTTCCATCTTCATCAAGTTGATCAGAAGAGAATTTTCTCTATTTTCATTTTCAGGAGATTTACTTAACTTTCTCTTAAAACTTTTTCTTTCAGTGCTCTTGATCCAAATTAGAGGAATCATAAACTTGTACTTTTATAAGGAAAAAAATTCCTTTTTACAATCACTGACTTCTCTCTTGCATATTCATGCATTTTCAAATGCTGTTTTGTTGGACTCAGAAACGATTCTTATCTCAAGCTTCTCTCTTTATCATGTCAATTACATACTGCACAGCTTGTCATCATTTTTATAGAACAGAGTTTTTTTTTGTCTCAGCACTATTGACATTTTAGCTGTAAGATTCTTTATTTAGGTAGGAGAAGCTTTCCTGTGATTGTAAGATATTTAAGGGCAGCACTTGCCTCTACCCACTAGATGCCAGAAGCAACCTGCCGCCGCCACCACCATCACCAAATAGTGAAAATTTTTAAATGTCTCCAGATATTACCAAATATACATTGAGCAACAAAATCACCCTAATAGAGAACTACTACCCTAGACTAAACACTACTCTGGTCCTGAAGAATAAACTTTCAAGCAAGACCCCAAAGAACCATGTGACTTCCAAGTGACTTTATTCCAAAACAAAGTACAAGAATATTTATAGAAATATAAACACAAATAGTACCCAACAAAGTAAAAATAGCAACATCTGGCATCTAATCAAAAACTTATTAGACATTCAAAGAAGCTGAAAAATAGAGCCCATTATGACATGAAAATTTAATTCATTGAAACCTACCTAAAAGTGATAACAGATGATGGAATAAATAGACAAAGACACAAAAAGAGTTATTACAGTTGTATTATATATGTTTAAGAAGCTAGAGGAAATGTGTGATAGGAAAGCAGAGACATCAGTGTTATCAACACTTCTAAAGGTAAAAATTTAAATATTTGTGAATAAGAATACATTAAAGAGTATTAATGTATATGAAATATTGCAGAAAAAAGACTGTTGAATTGAAACATACAGCAATAGAAACCAACCAAATACACACCATACGGGAAGAAAAAAGGCTGAAATAACTGGACAGATCTGGGAAACTTGATAGTCAAATATATATGCAATTACAGTTCCTGAAGGAGAAGAATGAACAGAAAACAAAGATATTTGAAGAAATAAATACCAAATTTTTCAAACTTGATGAAAATGAAAGGTATAAGTCCACAGAACCAAGATAATGAAAGAACCCCAAGCACAAGAAACAGAGAACTACATTAAGGTATATCATAACCAAATTAATTTAAAAGAGTCACGAAGAGGATTATTAAAAGCATTTACAAGAAAATGATATATGACATACAGAGCAACAGAGATAACAATGGCAGTAGGCTCTTCATTAGAAAAGCAAATGAGACTGCAAGGAAATGAAATTTTATGGTATTCTCCGCCTCGAATTCTCTAATCAGCCAAATCATCTTTGAAAAATGAAAGATAAATAGACTTTTCTAGATACACAAAAGCTGAAATATTTCATAACCAGTAGAGCTGTAACCTAAGAAATGTTAAAGAAAGCCCTCAGGCAGAAGAAAAGTTATACCAGATGGAGATTCAGAGCACTGGAAATAGTAACCATCTCTGCAATTGAGGGTTTTCTTCTAACTGCATTGAAATCTTCATAAATGATTATTAACTATTCAGAAGAAAAATAATAAAATAATATTGTGATATTTATATAGAATTAAAATGCACAACAACAATACAGAGGTCAAGGAGGCAGAAATAAAAATACACTTTTGTAAGTTTTTGTATACTCTCTGTGATGTGGTATAACATCAAAGTGAAGGTAGAAGGTAAAAATGAAATAGGTGTACCACAACCTCTGGAGCAAAGGCTAAAACAACAACAGCTGAGTTATATCTAATTAGGCAGCAAAGGAAATAAAAAGAAATCACAAAAATATACAAATAATTAAAAAAATCAGAAGACAAAGAAAAGTGAACAAAGAACAGATGGTATACATAAAAACCTGTAGCCAGGAGCCAGATGAAAGACTTAATTCCAACCTTATCAACAGGATATATAAAAAAAAATAATAAAATAATATTGTGATATTTATATAGAATTAAAATGCACAACAACAATACAGAGGTCAAGGAGGCAGAAATAAAAATACACTTTTGTAAGTTTTTGTATACTCTCTGTGATGTGGTATAACATCAAAGTGAAGGTAGAAGGTAAAAATGAAATAGGTGTACCACAACCTCTGGAGCAAAGGCTAAAACAACAACAGCTGAGTTATATCTAATTAGGCAGCAAAGGAAATAAAAAGAAATCACAAAAATATACAAATAATTAAAAAAATCAGAAGACAAAGAAAAGTGAACAAAGAACAGATGGTATACATAAAAACCTGTAGCCAGGAGCCAGATGAAAGACTTAATTCCAACCTTATCAACAGGATATATAAATGGTCTAAATTCCTCATAAAAGTAAGATTGTTGATTAGAATGAAAAAAAGACCCAAGCCTATAAAACCTCTTTAAACAAAAGACACAAGCATATTAAAAGTAATAACATAAATAAAGGTATACCACACTAATCAAAAAGCTGGAATGGCTAAATTAATATCAGGAAATAGAGATTTTAGGGGGAAAATATTACCAAGAATAAACTAGGTTATTTCATAATGACAGGTCAGTTCTTCAAGGGACATAATAACTGTAAATGTTTATATACTGGTTGCTCAGTGATACAGTGATAAAGAATCTGCCTGGCAATGCAGGAGACACAGGTTCAATTCCTGGATTGGGAAGATCCTCTGGAGCAGGAAATGGCAACCCACTCCAGTAGTCTTGCCTGGGAAATCCCGTGGACAGAGGAGCCTGGCTGCCTACAGCCCATCGGGTCACAAAAGAGTTGGACATAATTAGCAACTAAACAACAACAACAGAAATGTACTGTTAAGAGGGTTTGAAAAATATAAATAAAAAATTGACTATAAAACTCTTAGAGGAAAAAATAGGGAAAACACTCTCTGACATAAATCACAGCAAGATCCTCTATGACCCATCTCCCAGAGTAATGGAAATAAAAGCAAAATAAACAAATGGGACCTAATTAAAAGCTTTCACACAATGAAGAGACTAAACAAACATTTCTCCGAAGAAGACATACAAATGGCTAACAAACACATGAAAAGATGCTTAGCATCCCTCATTATCAGAGAAATGCAAATCAAAATTACAATGAAGCACCGTCTCACACGGGTCAAAATGGCTGCTATCAAAATGTCTTCAAACAAAAGTGCTGGAGAGGGTGTGGAGAAGGGAACCCTCTTACATTGTTTGTGAGAATGCAAACTAGTACAGCCACTAAGGAGAACAATGTGGAGATTCCTTAAAAAATTGGAAATGGAACTGCCATACAACCCAGCAACCCCATGGCTGGGCATACACACTAAGGAAACCAGAATTGAAAGAGACATGTGTACCCCAATGTTCATCACAGCACTGTTTACAATAGCTAGGACATGGAAGCAACCTAGATGTCCATCGGCAGATGAATGGATAAGAAAGCTGTGGTACATATAAACAATGGAATATTACTCAGCTATGAAAAAGAACACATTTGAATCAGTTCTAATGAGGTGGATGAAACTGGAACCTATTATACAGAGTGAAGTAAGTCAGAAAGTAAAACACCAATATAGTATATTGCTGCTAAGTCGCTTCAGTCGTGTCCGACTCTGTGCGACCCCACAGACGGCAGCCCATTGGACTCCGCCATCCCTGGGATTCTCCAGGCAAGAACACTGGAGTGGGTTGCCATTTCCTTCTCCTAATATAGTATATTAGCACATATATATAGAATTTAGAAAGATGGTAACAATGACCCTATACATGAGACAGCAAAAGATACACAGATACAAAGAATAGACTTTTGGACTCTGTAGGAGAAGGCGAGGGTGGGATGATTTGAGAGAATAGCATTGAAACATGTGTATTACCATATGTGAAACAGATTGCCAGTCCAGGTTCAATGCATGAAACAGGGCACTCAAAGCCAGAGGGATGGGATGGGGAGGGAGGTGAGCGGAGGGTTCAGGATGGGGGACACACGTACATCCATGGCTGATTCATGTCAATGTATGGCAAAAACCACCACAATATTGTAAAGTAATTAGCCTCCAATTATTAAGTTTTTTTAAAATTGATTGAACTATAAGGAGAAACAGACAGATCCAGTTACAGTCATATCTTTTAACATCCCTTCCACAATAAATGATAGAACACATGTACAGAAAATGAATATGTTTAGTTTCAAGTGCATATAAAATATTTAACAATATGTCCATATTCTGAACTATAAAATACATCTCAATAAATATTGAAGGATTCTTGTTACAGAAAGTATCTTACCACACTGGCAATAAATTATCGATAGACAGTAGTAACAGAAATATTGTACAAGGAAAACTGCCTAATCCTGTAAACTAAATAACAATTTATACATTCAATTCAGTGTTTTAAGTCAACAAAAAACATCTGAATTGGAAGGGAAATACTAAAATTGTCTTTATTTGCAGACCACATGATTGTATAAAAGAATCACAAAGAATCTCTGAAAAGATTCTAGAATTAACGATTTATAAAACTTGTTGAGACAATTTTAAAAAGACATAAGTAAATGGAAATATAAATATAAACTAGGAAGAAAAGTTATGTCCAACCTAGATAGCATATTCAAAAGCAGAGACATTACCTTGCCGACTAAGCTCCGTCTAGTCAAGGCTATGGTTTTTCCAGTAGTCATGTATGGAAGTGAGAGTTGGACTGTGAAGAAGGCTGAGCGCCGAAGAACTGATGCTTTTGAACTGTGGTGTTGAAGAAGACTCTTGAGAGTCCCTTGGACTTCAAGGAGATCCAACCATTCTGAAGGAGATCATCCCTGGGATTTCTTTGGAAGGAATGATGCTAAAGCTGAAACTCCAGTACTTTGGCCACCTCATGCGAAGAGTTGACTCATTGGAAAAGACTCTGATGCTGGGAGGGACTGGGGGCAGGAGGAGAAGGGGATGACAGAGGATGAGATGGCTGGATGGCATCACGGACTTGATGGATGAGAATCTGAGTGAACTCCGGGAGTTGGTGATGGACAGGGAGGCCTGGCATGCTGTGATTCATGGGGTCACAAAGAGTCAGACGCGACTGAGTTACTGAACTGAACTGAAAGCTCATGAGTAAAGAGACCTAAACTTTAAGGTAACAATTCTCTCAATTCTCTCATACTGATAGTGCAATCCCAATCAAAATACCAGGAGACTTTTTACAGAAATTGATGTGTTTCTAAAATTTCCTTGAGAAAGCAAAGGGCCTAGAAAAGACATACATCTGTGAAAGCAAAGAGTGAAGTTGTAGGATTTTCACTGTCTGACTTCAAGAATTATTATAGTGCTATATAATCAGAACAATCTGGTACTGGCATAAAGATAAACAGATCAATGAAACAGAGAAGAACACCAAAAAATAGGCCCACCAATATACGACTAAGTCATTTTTCCCCAAAGTTGCTTTAGCAAACAGCGATTTTTTCAACAAAATTGTTTGGAACAATCAGGCATCTATACCCTGCCCAACCTTCCACCAAAAAAAAAAAAGAAAAAAAAGACAGTAAGAGAATAACTCCATCTTTTAAAATGAGCAAATGATTTAAACAAACAGTTCACCAAAGAAGATATATCTATACAGTGAGAAGCTGAGAAGATGCTCAACAGTATCAGTCAACACAGGAAAAATGCTCAACATAATTAGCCATTACTGAAACACAAATTAAACCCTCAGTGTGATAATGCACATTACCCCCCCTATCTAAAGCAGGTTTTCGCAGCATCACTGGCATTATGGTCAAGATAAGTCTTTGTTGCTGGGAACTGTGTTAATTCTGTTTTGTATTGTAGGTTCAGCAGCATCCTTGGCCTCTAGACTC
Source organism: Cephalophus harveyi (assembly GCA_006410635.1). Classification (NCBI taxonomy): domain Eukaryota; kingdom Metazoa; phylum Chordata; class Mammalia; order Artiodactyla; family Bovidae; genus Cephalophus; species Cephalophus harveyi. The sequence goes on from SJYT01040312.1 coordinate 39,479, forward strand.
CAGAGTACACTTTCCCTGCCACTTTCTCCAGGGACTGACTAGTGTTTCTTGCAGGAAAAACTGCCTCAGTTTGAGAATCACTGGCCTGTTTATGGAACTACTATCAGTGTGTTCTTGCTGTTCTTAGTCTTTTGAACCATGCCTTGGCTCACTGCTGCTGCTGCTAAGTCACTTCAGTCGTGTCCGACTCTGTGTGACCCCATTGACGGCAGCCCACCAGGCTCCCCCGTCCCTGGGATTCTCCAGGCAAGAAGACCAGAGTGGGTTGCCATTTCCTTCTCCAATGTAAAAAGTGAAAAGTGAAAGGGAAGTCGCGCAGTCGTGTCTGACTCTTTGCGATCCCATGGACCGCAGCCTACCAGGCTCCTCTGTCCATGGGATTTTCCAGGCAAGAGTACTGGAGTGGGGTCCATCCAATTTCTCTTCTAAAAATCAAATCTGGGGACTTCCCTGGTGGTCCAGTGGTTAAGACCTTGCCTTCCAGTGTAAGGGGTGTGGGTTCGATCCCTGGTCAGGGAGCTAAGATCCCATGTGCCTTGTGGCCAAAAAGACAAAAACACAGAAAACAGAAACAATATTGTAATCAATTCAATAAGATTTCAAAAATCTTAAATAAGACATCAAAAAATCTTAAATAAAAGAAAAAAAATCTGATTATGTCCATATGATCCTTTAAAGACCTCCCAGTTCTCTGTAACCTTTTAGAGAAGGCTATTCCCCACAAATAAAAATAGCCCTATTTCTCCAAATGTCATGATTTTTTGTTTGTTTGCTTATTTATTTACCTATCTTCTTCACCCTATATTTATATATCCTGGGTTGCAGCAAGTCAGAGCTCCTTGCTGAATACACCTCATCTTTTTGTGCTTTTGCAGGTCAAAGCATTTGGGCCTAGTGCTTCTTCCACAAAGAAATACTCTCCAGTCACTTAATCTACTCCCACTGAACAGAATTATGTTCACCTGAAATCTTACAATACATAAAGGACATTGTCTTTGTGAAAACTTTACTGATACCACAAAGCAGCATTGTGTTCAGGTTCTTAGAATGCAATTGCCAGAAAAGAATAAAAGCTTTATTTGCAATTACCATGAGGGTCTATCTGAAAGTGTGAATCTGTGAGCTCTTTGGCAGTAAGCAGAGTTTTATATGTTACATGCATATAACGGTGCTAAGATTCTCAGGACTCATAAAAAGATGTCCTCTGAGGGTAAGCAAGTATGGGAAAAGTACCTGGGTGGATTTTGGATTTTTCAACAACATAGCAGTTTAAACCTTAGGCTTGTAATTCTTCGTTATATATGAATTGCAGAAATGTGTTAACTCTGTAAGTTACTAGTTTCATATGATGAGTTTCCATAGCACATAGCTTTCATATTTTGATTATAAACAGTATTTTTAATACTACATTTTTTCATGCATTCTTATCTGCACAATTCAGTTATGAATTCCTGAAAAGCAAAGCCTGTATCTAATTTTATCTGTTTTATTCTCAGCCTACGTTGGGCTGTGTNGATGAGTTTCCATAGCACATAGCTTTCATATTTTGATTATAAACAGTATTTTTAATACTACATTTTTTCATGCATTCTTATCTGCACAATTCAGTTATGAATTCCTGAAAAGCAAAGCCTGTATCTAATTTTATCTGTTTTATTCTCAGCCTACGTTGGGCTGTGTAGGATGTTTACTGCTCTAGACAAAGTGGTCGATAATAATAATAGTCCAAATTAATAAACTTCCTTCTGTTGAATTCATCTTTAATAAAATGAAAAGAAACATATCTGACTGCAAAAGCTCAGTATAAAGAGCTTAGTAAAAAGAACTTAGACTTAGTATGACATGCTATCATAGAAACACAGTGACAATGTAAAGCAATCTAGAAAAAATTTTTAAACATTTATTTTTTCACTTAAAGATATGAATAATGTAAAGATAAAATAGATATGAAATTTTTCATCTAACCCCAACCTTTAAAAAGGAAATAATACAAGTTTAGACCAAATGTATGTTTTGGCAAAGTTCAAATTTTTGTGAAATCTGATAAAGGCCTAGTATTTTATGCATTTGCTAAGCCAACTGACTGAGAATCAAAATAAATTGTCATGATTCATCTGATATTTGGCTTGCATACATTATTACCTGGGTCACCTTTGATGGCTCTCTGACCTCTCAGTCATCGTCTCTCATGAACATTGAGGTGTTTTGTTTTTTACCTAACTTCATAGCATGTAAAACAAGTTTTAAACGAATACAGAAATGGAGATATTATTAAACTGTAGTAAACTTTTACAAATTCTTTTAAAACTTTTATTTTTGCCTTGTCCTTCAAACTTAGAATTCCCTCTGATATTGTACTAAATTCAGGACCTTGTGTTTCAAATAGTTTGCATCCACCAGCATCTATCTCAATACATTAATCTCAAGATTTTGTGAATCTTAGTGGCGTGGAAACTTCAGCCACTGACACCTGTATATGCTGTCTTTCCAAGTCTATCACTGTTGGTGCCAAGGACAGAAGCAGTTGTCTTACGTGTAGAGTCTTCATGACAACATGAAAAATGTTACCTTCTCCCCAGTTACTGGAGAGATGAAGAGAAAAATGATGCAAGATATTTACTGAAAAGAGCAACTTAAATTTTCTTCAACCTTGCGTAAGTAATGCAAGGTGAATCAGTCCGGCTAGTTTTCTTGCATAGCTTTAATCTAGTTGGTTACAAGGTTTGTAAGTCTGAAGTTATACACACACATCAAAGTAGTACTAGTAGCTCAGTATTATCTGACTCTTTGCAACCCCAAGGACTGTAGCCCACCAGGCTCCTCTGTCCATGGAATTCTCCAGGCCAGAATACTGGAGTGAGTAGCCATTCCCTTCTCCAGGGAATCTTCCCAACCCAGAGATTGAACCACGGTCTCCCACATTGCAGGCAGATTCTTTACCATCTGAGTGTATCTCCTTTTATTATACTTTGTTGTACTTCACAGATATTCTATTTTTTTTACAAATTGAAGGCTTGTTGAAACCCCATTGGAGCCATTTTTTCAACAGCATTTACTCACTTCATGTCTCTGTCACATTTTGTTAATACCTGCAATATTCCAAACTTTTTAATTCCTGTTATATTCATAATAGTAATCTGTGATCAGTGATTTTTGATGTTACTACTGTGACTTGCCGAAAGCTCAGATGACAGTATTTTTTAAATTAAGACAGGTTTGTTGTCTCTTTTATGGTGGTTCACACTTAAAAGACTGCAGCATAGTAGAACATAATATTTTACATGCAATTGGAAGCCTCACAATTCATATGACTTACTTTATTGAAATATTTGTTCTACTGCAGTGGCTTGAAACCAAACCCTCAATATCTCTGGGGTGTGTCTTTATTCATGATACCACCCATCACTAGTTAGTACTGACAATGTCATCATCTTGACTTTTAGTTCCAAGTGGTCTCATCCAAAACATTTTTTCTTGTAGAATGGCAAACATAGCTGCTACAGGACTCACCACAATAGCTCAGTTCAGCTCAGTCACTCAGTCCTGTCTGACTCTTTGCGACCCCTTGAACCACAGCACGCCAGGCCTCCCTGTCCATCACCAACTCCCAGAGTTTACACAGACTCATGTCCAATGAGTCGGTGATGCCATCTAATCATCTCATCTCCTGTTGTCCCCTTCTCTTCCTGCCTTCAATCTTTCCCAACATCAGGGTCTTTTCAAATAAGTCAGCTTTTCGCATCAGGTGGCCAAAATACTGGAGTTCCAGCTTCAACATCAGTCCTTCCAATGAACACCCAGGACTGATTTCCTTTAGGATGGACTGGTTGGATCTCCTTGCAGTCCAAGGGACTCTCAAGAATCTTCTCCAATACCACAGTTCAAAAGCATCAATTCTTCTGTGCTCAGCTTTCTTTATAGTCCAACTCTCACAATAGTAATATATCAAATATGAACTTTAAAAAGTTTTTATAGGTTATAATTTAAGACAAGATACCCAAAGTTTGAATAAAGTAATATATGTGTGGTACCAAATAGGAAAATGCACTCAGGATGGATTAATCAAACTTGGATTATACATTCTACATTATCCATCAAGGGCCATTCTCTCCCATAAGGACAGGGTATAGAAATTCTAAATGGACACTGGGATTGGCACTGCTCAATGTTAGAACCCCTATAGTCTTACTTAAGATGGCTTTTTGACTTGATGCCATATTGTCAAGCAGTCTCTTAGAGTAACTCCATGGTAAATCCCTGCACAGCTGTTTCAGAAGTGTTCAAAGATGGGACAATAACAACAACAACAAAAATGAACCTTACCCTCGAGACTTAGTCATAATAGATTTTTATAGAGATAGCAGAGTTAATAATATGTCTTTATTAGGTTTATTTAATTTCTTAAGAATATATAATTTAGGTCCCAGCTTCTTATGGTCTAATTATATAAAATCATAGGTAATATTTAAACATGAGCTGAAATATGTTGTTTCTCTAAGTGAAGTAGTGGATTGAAAATCAGTATTAATAAATACCTCCCTTCTCTTTATTGATCATTTTCTACCAAATACATTTACAAAGAGACTTCAAATTTGAAGATTTTCATAAATATAAAAGTGGAATTTTTATAAATTATTCCAAGTAAATACATAAGCATTTATGTTTTCATTTATTTAATCTCACACTGAGAAATGTCTGCACTATGTGCCATCAATTTTCTGTAGGTTTCTGACAACCCAGAAGGTATGATTTATATATTCATGGAGCCTTATATTTGATTTAAAAAAATAGACATCTATTAACATAAAATAACCATACGGAAGAAGGATGTGGTTTCAGGCTAGTAGACTATTCTGTCTTCCATTGTTCACATAAAAAAGAAAAAAAAGAAACACAAACTTGAACATCTCACTATCTTCATCTGTCTACTCTTACTGACAGACCAGAAGAAGCCTTAATTAAGCTCCTGAAATCTAATCAGTTGAGTCACAAAGAAGTATGAAATCATGAGTAATAACAAAAGAGTCTAGATTCATTTTGAAGAATTAAGAGTTATGAAAAAAAGTTATAAATTTTCTTAGAATATTAATTTGGAATTTATAATAATTATTCAGTAAATTAATAAATGGCTTTTTGCAAATTCAATACATAAAAAATTCCAACTGAACTTCCCTGGTGGTCAGTGGTTAAGAATTCACCTTTCAATGAAGAGGACACAGGTTCAATCGCTGATCAGGGATGATCTCACATGGCCTGGGGTAACTAAGCCCATGGGTCACAGCTACTGAGCCTGCACTCTAGAGCCCATGCTCTGCAATAAGGGAAGCTACTGCAGTGAGAAGCCTGCACACTCAACTAGAAAGCAGCCCCCAACTCACAGCAACTGGAGAAAGCCCACACGCAACAAGGAAGACCCAGTGCCAAAAACCTCCAACCTACATCAGTGCTAATGTTCATAAAATCATTGTTTTAACTGCTCCTTTTTGTCCATTCCCTTCAGAGAAAATAGAGAATATAAGATGCCTCCATTCTAAAAGGATATCTAACAAATTTATAAAAATAAAAACAACAAACACAAAAAATAACAAACCATAATAATTATATGGGAAAGTACGGACTTCCCTGGTGGCTCAGATGGTAAAGAATCCGCCTGCAATGTGGGAGACCCAGGTTCGATCTCTGGGTTGGGAAGATCCCCTGGAGAAGGGAATGGCAACCCACTTCAGTATTCTTGCCTGGAGAATCCCATGGACAGAGGAGCTTGGTGAGCTACAGTCCATGGGGTTGCAAAGAGTTGGACACGGCTGAGCAACTAACACTTCACTTCATTTCATGGCTTTCTAGATTGATATTAAAATTTCTGCTATTACCACAATATTGAACAGGAAACATATTACAATCATGAGTATTCTAAGAATGTGCCTATATAGGAATTCAATCATGGTCTCTGTTTTCATGGTTTAACTGGATTTCATTTAATTTTTATTTGGGGATTGGAGAAGTTTGTTTTTTTTTTTTACATTAAGACATAATTTAATTTTTACTCAAGGGAGCAGAAAATATTTTTGCACACTAAACATTTTATCTAAGTTTATATAAAAGCTTATACTTGCTAATTTTATATTGTGGTTTCTGTAATTTTACTTCTTAAATTCTTCAGTACTTTACTTATAACTTATAAATCAACACAACAAATTAATATACTTTTTATTTTGATGACTGGGGTTGTAAAAAAAAAAAAAAAGACATTCAGCGCTCATTTTTATTATGGCCTTAAATTTAAAAGCTTCACCTTCAGAAAAAGGTGAAGAACTATTATGGAGAAACTTCCCTAGGCATCCCAACCACCTCTCTGAAAATTCTGTGACTTCAGCAATTAAAGGCATTAAAGAAAGCCTTCCTGAGAGAGGAAGTGTTAGTCACTCAGTCATGTCTGACTCTTTACAATCGCATGGACTGTAGCCTGCCAGGCTCCTGTGTCTATAGAATTCTCCAGGCAAGAACACTGGAGTGGGTTGTCATTCCCTTCTCCAGGATATCCTCCCAACCCAGGGATCAAACCTGCATTGCAGGCAGATTCTTTATCATCTGAGCCATCAGGAAAAAAAAAAAAAAAAAATCCCATAGAGCACACACCTTAGGATAGGGCTATCAAAAAAAGCATAGATTTTGCACATGTTGTGAATCTGTAGCCCACTGAGCATCCAAATGTGGATGTCAATCATTTGACTAACATGCATTAATCAAAAGGTTGTTAAGCCTGCGTATCTAAATTGAGAATTGTCTCCTGAGTTCTTGACCTCCAAGTGTAACACAATTGACTAAAGATGGTAATTAAAATCATGGGAGTGTGTTAGTCTGCCATGGGAGAATATGCAGAGTCAGATGAAAAGAGAGCCTAAGACAACATTTAAAAATAGGGCAACTAAAGATATACATCTGTCAATATGAATTAAGAGTTACATAAACATTTACATACTTTAATCACTTTAGGAATTTATCTACAAAACTAATCTCTAATTCAGAAATAACCCAGTGCTTGAAAATGTGCATCATCACAAGCAATGAAAAAAATAATAATAAAAATAGGGAATGGCAATAAATAATGTCATATCCATTTAAAAATATATAGTCACTGAATTTTTACAAGTGTTTTTAGACAACTAGTTGTTCTAATAGTAAATGGAAAAACAGGCTACAAATTTACTCATCCAATTTGAGCATAACTTGTTAAAATATACACACATCAGCAGAGACCTGTAAAATTTGTCCTAGTATTTCTCAGAATAAGATTCCCCTGGTTATATTCTAATCCATTGCAAATATTCTAAAAAATTCCTATTTTTATTTCAAAAACACTTAACATTTTTCAATATTTTATAGAATACTACTGTTACTTTCATCGCACAGCATATGTAGCTACTCATTTTGGTTGAGAGCTTTTTCTCTCTTTTTTGTGGTGTTTGTTTATGTGCTCAGTCGTCAGTGCTGTGCTCCCACTCTGTGTGAGCCCATAGACTGTAACCCACCAGGCTCCTCGGTCCATGGGATTTCCCAGGCAAGAATATTGGAGTGGGCTGCTATTTCCTACTCCAGGGGTGTTTAGTTTGTTTTAGTTTCTGTAGGCTTTCCTGATGTACAGAAATTTGGGTAAAACCCAAGAGCTGACCAATCAGAGTATCCCACTTACTTCAATATAGATACAAAGGCATAGATGAGCATGTGATTCAAATTAGAGCCATCCTCAGAAATTTTATTGGAATAATCAAGAAATGGCATTGTAGTTGATTTGGAACATTACTGAAAGGTGATGTAAGTCTCGAGCTGCTGGTGATCATTTTTATTTTTAGTTTTTAGGTTTTTTTTTTTTTTAAATAAATTTATTTTAATTGGAGGCTAATTACTTTACAATATTGTATTAGTTTTCCCATATACCACCATGTATCCGCCCCAGGTATACACATGTTCCCCATCCTGAACCCCACTCCCTTCACTTTTAATTGAGAGGGAAGTCAAAAGAAAGGAATGTATAGTCTAAACAAGGAGGAAGCGTTCTGTTATTTGCATCCTGAATCCTGCAATGCTGCAATGGGTCACCTTTAACTGTTTCCATTCTATGAGGTAACAATTCGGGGAGAAGGTCCAAGCTGATTTGATTTCCCATCATTTTACAAATGAAAAAAATCAAACTGTGATAGGCTAAAATCATAACAAAGGGCTAACCCTGATGAATCTATTTTAGAGGTCCTCTCTCCCCAGCTCTCATCCTATGACATCAGAGAGAACATCTGCTGCAGAGTGGAAGGCAGGGCTGAAATCTGGAAAGAGCCTTCAGTTTGCTCCATTGACACCCTGTTTGTTGAGATGATGCCTGATGCTTATATTAACACCAATATTCTCTGTCCACACCACCTTCTACATCAACCTGAAAACAAGAGACTAAAGAGGACACCGATGAAGTCAAATCATTACCTACAAGGAGTAACTAATGATGTATACAGATAGTGATCTCTATCCTGAGATTATTCTAATTAAGTACCAGGAGTCAGAGACAGGATAAGTGATATGGATGGCTCTCATTATTTCTCTGCTGTGCTTTATGTGTAGCAGTCTATTTACATCTTTTTTGTTTTTAATAAGTAAGTTACTAACATTTATTTTGATTAATTTCTAATTGCAATGAAAGTAGTGGTGATTTTTTATAAGAAATCCTCTGCACCCAAATTCCTAGATCCAACTCAGAGACTACTTGAGCAACAATCTTACAAAAAAGCAAAAATGAAGCAAATAAAATAAAGACAAAAAGAGAAAAAAGTGAAGCAATGAAAGGTTATCTGGGCAGTTACTAGAACTCCGAACTAAGGAGACACTGTGATTAAATAAAAAGTGAACTTCCTGTCTAAACAAAACATTGTACAATATTTTATCTCATGAAATGTGGTTTACTTTCCAAGTGTGATTTATATTATCACAGGTAAGGTATTACTTTTCAGTATTTACTATCCTAATGTCTGTGACTTTTCAGTATTTTTGACAGTCCTTATTGCTTTACTTAAACTGCATATGACTCTTACTACCTGACTTGTATGGATTTTTTTAAAGCATTAAATATTTTGGCACCTGCTTGCCAGTGAGAAACTTGGGAAAGTTACTAAATTATTGAAAATGTTTTATAATCCCAATATGCTGAAGATAAAGGCTGTTAGTAATATAATCAAATTATTTTAAAATTCAATTAACAACCAATATAATACATATAAGATTATAGCGATATATAAATATGCATTAATGGGTAATAAATGAATCAGATTCAAAATGTATAACTTAATGGTGTTAAGTCATACATGCTGTTTACTTGACAAGCTAACCCATATGGCTATATCAGAAGAACTAAATATACACTAGTAATAATGCTGAATTTAATGAATCTGATTAAGAAGGGATGCATAGGTAATTTTAGGGGAACTGTAATGCTCAAAATTCTCCAAGCCAGGCTTCAGCAATATGTGAACCGTGAACTCCCTGATGTTCAAGCTGGCTTTAGAAAAGGCAGAGGAACCAGAGATCAAATTGCCAACATCCGCTGGATCATGGAAAAAGCAAGAGAGTTCCAGAAAAACATCTACTTCTGCTTTATTGACTATGCCAAAGCCTTTGACTGTGTGGATCACGTCTCTTATACACATCTAGATGTGTATAAGAGACAGACAATAGACAATCCTATTGTACTCCTTTTCAGTCCTTAACCAATCAGTTGTTCCATACAGGGTTCTAACTGATGCTTCTTGACCTGCATCCAGGTTTATCAGAAGACACGTAAGATGGTCTTGTATTCCCATCTCTTTAAGAGCTTTCCACAGTTTGTTATGATCCATACAGTAAAAGGCTTAAGTGTAGTAAATGAAACAGAGGTAGATGGTTTTCTGCAGTTCCCTTGCTTTCTCTATGATCCAGTGATGGTGGCAATTTGAATACTACTCAGCCTTAAAAAGAATGAAATAATGCCATTTGCAGCAACATGCAACATGAGTGCACCTAGAGTTCACCACATTAAGTAAAGTAAGGCAGATGGAGAAAGACAAATACATATCATCACTTGTATATGAAATCCAATACAATAATAAACTGTAGTAACTTATTTACAAAACAAAAACTGACTTGCAGACACAAAAATTACTCTTATGGCTACTAAAGGAGATAGTGAAAGGGGATAAATTGTATGTAAAACAGATAAATAAGGACTTACTGTGTACCACAGGAAACTCTAGTCAATACTGTAACGGAAAAAAAAGACTCTGAAATTCAGTTTATATATAAAAATGAAACACTTTTTGTATACCTTTAAGATGACATTGGAAAATTGATTATATTTGATAAAAATAGTTATTAAAAGTAGTTATTATTTTTTATCTTTTATTTTTTAAATTGCCATAATGCCTATTTGTTTATATTTTATCTGTGTCTTATTTTTCAAGTTTTTTAAAAAATAAATTTTAATAGGTATATTGGAAGGAATGATGCTAAAGCTGAAACTCCAGTACTTTGGCCACCTCATGCGAAGAGTTGACTCATTGGAAAAGACTCTGATGCTGGGAGGGATTGGGGGCAGGAGGAGAAGGGGATGACCGAGGATGAGATGGCTAGATGGCATCACTGACTCGATGGACGCGAGTCTGAGTGAACTCCGAGAGATGGTGATGAACAGGGAGGCCTGGCGTGCTGCGATTCATGGGGTCGCAAAGAGTCGGACACGACTGAGCGACTGAACTGAACTGAACTGAACTGAATAACAGTACTAATATAAGTCACTAGTATCTTCCCTGAGAAATTTTAAAATTAAATGAACATAAAAGGCTGTTTCTTCTAAGTCTACTTTCTAACAGTGAATGCACTTTGAAAAACAAATAACCAGAGCTCTCTTACTCTGTTTAAGTTGTGGGTATTTATTATTCAAAAGTAGAAAGATTTCATTTATTTTTCAGTCCAGGAAAAAGACTCACACCCTGAGTGTCAATCATCAAAATTTATGCAGTTTTCAAAATACTGAAAAATAAACCCAGCCTCTTAGTTGAATTAAGTTTGGCATATACTCTATAAATACTCTGTGGCCAACAAGAGTGTTTATAAAGTAGTGGAAAGCTTAAAGAGCATAGTAGTACTAGTTTAGAATTCTGGAGAAAAATTTATAACAAACTCAATGATTTCATAAAATGGACATGTTGCCCAGGAACATATTTTTAAGGTAATTAAATTGCAATTAGTAGTTACTTTACTAAGTAGAAATACATTTTCTATCAAATGTTAAAAAGAAAAGTTAGTGGATGAGATTTAAACATTTGAATTTTCATGAGAGAAAGAAAGTCTTTAGAAGACATCTCTGCAATTTTTCCTCTCAGTATAAAAATACTGTGAAGTATATATGTGTGCATGCTTAGGTGGTCAGTCGTGTCTGACTTTCTGTGACCCCACGGACTGCAGTCCGCCAAGCTCCTCTGTCCATGGAATTTTCCAGGCAAAAAAGTACTGGAGTGGGATTCGATTTCCTACTCCAGGGGATCTTCCTGACCCAGGGACTGAGTCCACAGCTCCTGCATCTCCTGCACTGGCAGATGGATTCTTTACCACAGAGCCACCTGGGAAGCCCACAAGGAGACAGAGTAAATCATAAAAGGTAGGCCCCTCAGCTGCCTTGCTTAGCCACCTTGAAAGAGTATGCAGACTTATCCATGTTATGTCAAATGTGGTCTTATGAAGAATGTCAACATCCAGTCAGTTTATGCGCCAGTGTGTTCTGGTCCACTATTTCAATGAGTAGATGTGATGAAGAGAAAGTAGGAACTAGTCTGATGGGCATGGTATCTATTTTCTATTGGTTGGATAATCTAGGAAAAGTTAGTCTTCATGAAACTCTTGTTGAGTCATTTGTAAACTGGATAGAATACCATCTATGCCTGACTGTTGGGAAGATCAAGGGACTTGTCAAGTGCAGCACTTTCATCATACTGGACACCTAGGAAGACCTCAACAAAGAAGATTATCTTTTGCCCTTGAAATGCCATTTCCTCTGCCATCAACCTATGTTCTATTAGCTGGAACTAATGACTTACTTTTCTCAAAATATATCTCAAACATCATTTGGAGCGTCTACACCTGTCACAGAAACTAAGAAACTATTACACTTTACACTAAATTTAAAAGATGAGAAAAAGTCAGCAATGTTAAAATTATAAAGCAAAGCACAAAATTAAAGTTTTAAGAAAGGTTAAAATTAGATGTAATTTTTTTTTTTTAATTTTATTTTTACTTTATTTTACTTTACAATACCGTATTGGTTTTGCCATACATTGACATGAATCCACCATGGGTGTATATTAAAAAAACATTAAGACAGAAGTATTAAAATACATAATTATGACAAAGCAATAAAATAAAAACAATAAAATGAGTAAGACAAAAATGAAAGACTACTAAAGTTGAGACTGCAAAAAGGCTAAAATAAAAGAGATAACACAGAAATAAAATAATAGCTTTTTAAATTTGTAGCTTTTAGAGGTTTAATAACTTAAAATAGATAATAGTTGATAAATCTAAAGAAAGAATATTTGCAACTACGTAGATGAATCTAGACAGTATTAAGCACAGTGAAATAAGTTAGAGGAAGACAAATACTGTATATTGTCATTTATATGTAGAATCTAAAAGATAAAACAAAGTACATAATAAAACAGAAGAGACTCATGGATACAAAGAACAAACTGGATATCAGTGGGGAGAGGGGAAAAGGGAGACTTAAGATAGTACCAGGAGCTTCCCCAGTGGCTCAGCAGTAAAGAATCTGCCTGCAGCACAGGAGACACAGGAAATACAGGTTTGATCCCTAGGTCAGGAAGATCCCCTGGAGGAGGGCCTGGCAACCCACTCCAGTATTCTTGCCTGGAGAATCCCGTGGACAGAGGAGCCCGGTGGGCTGTGGTCCATGGGGTTACAAAGAGTCAAACATGACTGAGGCAACTAAGCACAAACATACAAGCAGAGGAGATTAAGAGATATAAACTACTATGCAAACTACTAAAGAGATAAGCACAAGATATATTGTACAGCACAGAGAACTATAACCATTATTATGTAATAACTTAAAATTGTGTATAACCTATAAAAATACTGAATCACTATGCTTTATACCTGAAACTAACATCATATTGTAAATCAACTATATTTCAATAAAAAGGAATTAATCTTAATAGAAACAATTTAACTCTTAACTGAATTAGTATTATATGGACATTAAGTCAACTAAATGTGATGTTACACAAATCAAAGTAATATAAATTGGAATATGAATGATATGCAATCTTAAAATGATATGACTTAAATACTAAAACCAGGAAGCCTAAATTATGAGAAATGTAACACAGTCCAAAGGAGAAAATGATTTAAAATACCCTCACTCAATACTTTTCAATATACCAAAATATTACCATGCTGCTGCTGCTGCTGCTAAGTCGCTTCAGTCGTGTCCGCAGCCCACCAGGCTCCCCTGTCCCTGGGATTCTCCAGGTAAGAACACTGGAGTCGGTTGCCATTTCCTTCTCCAATGCATGAAAGTGAAAAGTGAAAGTGAAGTCACTCAGTCGCGTCTGAGTCTGTGTGACCCCCTGGACTGAAGCCCACCAGGCTCCCCTGTCCTGGGTTTCTCCAGGCAAGACTGCTGGAGTGGGGTGCCATTGCCTTCCCCTAATACACAGTAAAAAGGAGGAGGAAATGGCAACCCACTCCAGTATTCTTGCCCAGGTAATTCCATGGAGAGAGGAGCCCATGGAGTGGCAAAGAGTTGGATAAGACTGAGCAACTGAGCACACATGCACACAGCAAACAATCAGGAGTAGAGTGAAGAAAAACCCCCAGCACATTTTTGCCCTGTCCTCCAGGCTATGGGCTCAATTTCGAACAATCTTTAAGAGAAGGACAGATTTAAACAATTCTCCTAAATATTTTGAACTCATGATTCTCCTGTCTTCTGCAAGGCAAAAGAGTCAGCAAAACAAGGTAAGGACACTGGATGTTCTGAACGAATAATGCACCGAGACTGTGCTCGTGAATGGACACTGTTAGGCAGGGGACATGGAGACAGAAATGGAAGAAACTGAAACTCGAGTGGCTGTTGAGAGTTTTTTCTCCATGCTAGTGAATGAGATCTGAAGAGCATGACTGTGGAGGGAACCAAGGAAGAGACAGAACTGCTTATGAATCACATGGTTTAGGGAAAAATCCAGAGGGGTAATCACAACCAAAAAAGCAAAATGGCTGTCTGAGCAGGCCTTACAAATAGCTGTGAAAAGAAGAGAAGTGAAAAGCAAAGGAGAAAAGGAAAGATATACTAATTTGAATGAAGAGTTCCAAAGAATAGCAAGGAGAGAGAAAAAAAAGCCTTCCTCAGTGATCAATGCAAAGAAATAGAGGAAAGCAATAGAATAGGAAAGATTAGAGATCTCTTCAAGAAAATTATTGATACCAAGGGAACATGTCATGCAAAGATGGGCTCAGTGAAGGACAGAAATGGTAGGGACCTAGCAGAAGCAGAAGGTATTAAGAAGAGGTGGCAAGAATACACAGAACTATACAAAAAAGATCTTCACGACCCAGATAATCACGATGGTGTGATAACTCACCTAGAGCCAGACCTCCTGGAATGTGAAATCAAGTGGGCCTTAGGAAGTATCACTACAAATAAAGCTAGTGGAGGTGATAGAATTCCAGATGAGTTATTTCAAATCCTAAATAAATGATGCTATGAAAGTGATGCAATCAACATGTCAGCAAGTTTGGAAAAATCAGCAGTGGAAAAAGACTGGAAAAGGTCAGTTTTCATTCCAATCCCAAAGAAAGGAGGTGCCAAAGAATGCTTAAACTACTGCACAGTTGCACTCATCTCACACTCTAGTGAAGTAATGCTCAAAATTCTCCAAGCCAGGCTTCAGCAATACGTGAACCATGAAATTTCAGAAGTTCAAGCTGGTTTTAGAAAAGGCAGAGGAACCACAGATCAAATTGCCAACATAAGCTGGGTCATTGAAAAAGCAAGAGTTCCAGTTCAGTTCAGTTCAGTTCAGTCACTCAGTTGTGTCCAACTCTTTGCGACCCCATGAATCGCAGCATGCCAGGCCTCCCTGTCCATCACCATCTCCCGGAGTTCACTCAGACTCACATCCATCCATCCAGCCATCTCATCCTCTGTCGTCCCCATCTCCTCCTGCCCCCAATCCCTCCCAGCTTCAGAGTCTTCTCCAATGAGTCAACTCTTCTCATGAGGTGGCCAAAGTACTGGAGTTTCAGCTTTAGCATCATTCCTTCCAAAGAAATCCCAGGGCTGATCTCCTTCAGAATGGACTGGTTGGATCTCCTTGCAGTTCAAGGGAGAGTTCCAGAAAAACATCTATTTCTGCTTTATTGACTATGCCAAAGCCTTTGACTGTGTGGATCACAATAAACTGTGGAAAATTCTGAAAGAGATGGGAATATCAGATCATCTGACCTGCCTCTTGAGAAACCTGTATGCAGGTCAGGAAGCAGTAGTTAGAACTGAATGTGGAACAGCAGACTGGTTCCAAATAGGAATAGGAGTAGGTCAAGGCTGTATATTGTCACCCTGCTTATTGAACTTATATGCAGAGTACATCATGAGAAACGCTGGGCTGGAGGAAGCACAACCTGGAATCAAGATTGCTGGGAGAAATATCAATAACCTCAGATATGCAGATGACACCACCCTTATGGCAGAAAGTAAAGAGGAACTAAGAAGCCTTTTGATGAAGGTGAAAGAGGAGAGTGAAAGAGTTGGTTTAAAGCTCAACATTCAGAAAACGAAGATCATGGCATCTGGTCCCATCACTTCATGGGAAATAGATGGGGAAACAGTGGAAACAGTGTCAGACTTTATTTTTTGGGGCTCCAAAATCACTGCAGATGGTGATTGCAGCCATGAAATTAAAAGATGCTTTATGACCAACCTAGATAGCGTGTTGAAAAGCAGAGACATTACTTTGTCAACAAATGTCCATCTAGTCAAGGCTATGGTTTTTCCAGTAGTCATATATGGTATGGATGTGAGGGTTGGAAAGAGGGCTGAGCGCAGAACAACTGATGCTTTTGAACTGTGGTGTTGGAGAAGACTCTTGAGAGTCCCTTGGACTGCAAGGAGATCCAACCAGTCCATCTTAAGGGAAATCAGTCCTGGGTGTTCATTGGAAGGACTGATGGTAAAGCTGAAACTCCAGTATTTTGGCCACCATGTGAAGAACTGACTCATTTGAAAAGATCCTGATGTTGGGAAATATTGAAGGCAGGAGGAGAAGGGGACGACAGAGAATTAGATGGTTAGATAGCATCACCAACTCAATGGGCATGAGTTTGGGTAAACTCCAGGAGTTGGTGATGGACAGGGAAGCCTGGTATGCTGCAGTTCATGGGGTATTGAAGAGTTGGACACGACTGAGCAACTGAACTGACTGACTAATCACAACCAGGGATAAACTTGTGATGTCAGAGAAGGCTGTGTGCTTAATCATTCAGTTGAATCTGACACTTTGTGGCCCCATGGACTGTAGCCCGCCAGACTCTTCTGCTCATGAAAATTTCCAGGCCAGAATTCAGTTCAGTTCAGTTGCTCAGTCATGTCCGACTCTTTCTGACCCTATGAACCGCAGCACGCCAGGACCCCCTGTCCATCACCAACTCCTGGAGTTCACCCAAACCCATGTCCATTGAGTTGGTGATGCCATCTAGCCATCTCATCCTCTGTTGTCCCTTTATCCTCCTACCCCGAATCCCTCCCAGCATCAGAGTCTTTTCCAGTGGGTCAGCTCTTCGCATCAGGTGGCCAAAGTAGTGGAGTTTCAGCTTCAGCATCAATCTTTCCAATGAATATTCAGGACTGATTTCCTTTAGGATCGACTGGTGGATCTCCTTGCAGTCCAAAGCACTCTCAAGAGTCTTCTCCAACACCACGGTTCAAAAGCATCAATTCTTCGGCGCTCAGCCCTCTTTATAGTCCAACTCTCACATCCATACATAACCACTAGAAAAAACATAGCCTTGACTAGATGGACCTTTGTTGGCAAAGTAATGTCTCTGCTTTTCAACATGCTATCTAGGTTGGTCATAACTTTCCTTCCAAGGAGTAAGTGTCTTTTAATTTCATGGCTGCAATCACCATCTGCAGTGATTTTGGAGCCCCAAAAAATAAAGTCTGACACTGTTTCCACTGTTTCCCCATCTATTTCCCATGAAGTGATGGGACCAGATGCCATGATCTTCGTTTTCTGAATGTTGAGCTTTAAGCCAAGTCTTTCACTCTCCTCTTTCACTTTCATCAAGAGGCTCTTTAGTTCTTCACTTTCTGCCATAAGGGTGGTGTCATCTGCATATCTGAGGTTATTGATATTTCTCCCAGCAATCTTGATTCCAGGTTGTGCTTCCTCCAGTCCAGCGTTTCTCATGATGTACTCTGCATATAAGTTCAATAAGCAGAGTGACAATATTCAANTCCTCTTCACTTTCTGCCATAAGGGTGGTGTCATCTGCATATCTGAGGTTATTGATATTTCTCCCAGGAATCTTGATTCCAGCTTGTGCTTCTTGCAGCCCAGCGTTTCTCATGATGTACTCTGCGTAGAAGTTAAATAAGCAGGGTGACAATATACAGCCTTGACGGACTCCTTTTCCTATTTGGAACCAGTCTGTTGTTCCATGTCCAGTTCTAACTGTTGTTTCCTGACCTGCATATAGGTTTCTCAAGAGGCAGGTCAGGTGGTCTGAAAGTCGCTCAGTCGTGTCCAACTCTTTGGGACCCCATGGACTATACAATCCATGGAATTCTCCAGGACAGAATACTGGAGTGTGCAGCCATTCCCTTCTCCAGGGGATCTTCCCAACTCAGGGATCAAACCCAGGTCTCCCGCATTGCAGGCAGATTCTTTACCAGCTGAGCCACAAGGGAAGCCCTGAGGGATATTGGTCCATAATATTTATTTCATGTGGTGTCCTCATCTGGTTTTGGTATCAAGGTAATGTTGCAAAATGAGTTTGAGAGTGTTCCCTCCTCTTCTGTTTGTTGGAAGAGTTTGGCAAAGTCTGGTACTAATTCTTCTTTAAATGTTTGATAGAATACACCAGTGAAGTCATCTGGGTCTGAACTCTTCTTTGCTTGGAAATTTTTGGTTACTGATTCAATCTCCTTACCAGTAATTGGCCCATTCCAATTTTCTATTTCTTCATGATTCAATCTTGGTAGGTTGTATGTTTCTAGGAATTTATGCATTTCTTCTCAGTTATCCCCTCTTATGTTCATTTCATTAAGGGCTCTTTCTAGAGTTTTATCTTTTTAAAATTTAGAACACATTCCTCTGTTTCTGTTTTCCTTGTCTCTCTGTATTGCTTTCTGTACATCACGTACAATAGCGACCTCCCCCAATCTTGACAGAGTGATCTCATGTAGGAGATGAACTTACTTGTTCAGCTTGACCTGAGCTCTTAGTTGCCCCTCAAGTGGAGGTTTTAAAAGTTGGGGCACCAGTTGTTGTGTTCAAACCCTTCACTCCTTAGGGAAAAGTGGAAGCTGTGAGTTCCCTCCCAGTTGTATGTTGCTCTGCCAGGTTAGGATTTATGGAAACACTGTGTTTCAGCATCTTTTAACCATTTTGATATGGGTACTTTCTTGTTCACCCAATGTGTAGGAGTCACTCAGCCAGTTTATGGATTTCTTTCTGAGAGAATTTCTCTGTGTGTAACTATATATTCGGTGTGTATATAACATACAGTTAAATAAATATTGTTTATGACAAATTTACTATTCATAGTATTACCTTTTATAATTATAATAAATTAATTTTCTATAAGAAGCACTATGGACATTACTTCACTAGTGTGTGAAACGAGTGCAATTGTGAGGTAGTTTGAGCATTCTTTGACACTGTCTTTCTTAGGGATTGGAATGAAAACTGATCTTTTCCAGTCCTTTTCCACTGCTGATTTTTCCAAATTTGCTGGCAAATTGAGTGCAGCATTTTCACAGCATCATCTTTCAGTATTTGAAATAATTCAACTGGAATTCCATCACCTCCATTAGCTGTGTTCATAGTGATGATTCCTAAGGCCCACTTGACTTCACATTCCAGGATGTCTGGCTCTAGGTGAGTGATCACACCATCATGATTATCCGGGTAGTGAAGATCTTTTTTGTATAGTTCTTCTGTGTATTCTTTCCACTTCTTCTTAATATTTTCTGCTGCTGTAGGTCCCTACCATTTTCTGTCCTTCATTGAGCCCATCTTTGCATGAAATGTTCCCTTGGTATCTCTAATTTTCTTGAAGAGATCTCCAGTCTTTCCCATTCTGTTGTTTCCCTCTATTTCTTTGCATTGATCACTGAGGAAGGCTTTCTTATCTCTCATTGCTTTTCTTTGGAAATCTGCATTCAAACCCAGGCAAGAATCCTGGAGTGGAATTCCAGCTCATACTCCAGGGGATCTTCTTAATCCAGGGATCAAACCCACATCTCCTGCATCTCCTGCACTGGCAGGCAGATTCTCTACCACTAGCACCATCTGGGAACCCCCCAGGGAAGGCTGAAGTAGGCTTAAGGTAAAGGATGACTATGTTTTTTAATTTGATGCTTTTCTGTTATACTCTTTTGACTTTCCTCATTTTGAATAAAAGTCTGATATACAATACTGCTTTATAATATTTGTGGTTACTAGAAGTAGATAAATGAATTTTATGACACATTTGAGGCAAAGCAGAAAGAGAGTCACAGGGCATAGGATATGTAATATAGACAGAATTGACAAGAGACAGGATATAAGTATCAAATCACTAAGAGGCATAATAGTTACTTACAAATCTTGAGAGATGTAAAGCAAAAAGGGGGACCTATACTTCTCAGTTTGGGGGACTGGGACCTATAGTCAATTATTTTAAAAGTTCAGTCATGAGGATAACTTCAGGGAATTGTAAGATTTAGGAATACATGGGTTTGTGACCCTTGGATTATATAATATATTATTAAACCTACTTTCTAAGTATTTTCCTAATATACCTATTTTACTTCATTTCTTTTCTTACCACCAAGACTGAAATGTTCTCTGAACTTTTCTTGACCTTTATGCTTTTTCTCCTTTTCAATCCATCTTCAACTTTCATAATTTATCTTTCCTTGGTAAAGTTAGCCAAATCTAACACTTCAAAAATATTATCTGAGATTTTCAGTTTCTTAGTAGGCAAGAATAATATTCATGGGGCTTATGATATATTTGAACTTAATTCCACCATATTACTAAGGTTTTATGTTTACCATGCTTATTATTCATCTTTTTTGTTCTTTATTAACTACAGATTGATTTTAAAAAAATAGTTCTTATATTTTTAGTTCAACTTTATGCTATGTTAGGGGTAGCCCTTAAATTTTTAACATGAATGCCCAAATTTTATTCCTTCTAACCAAGTCTGA
The DNA here is from genome assembly GCA_006410635.1 of Cephalophus harveyi. Classification (NCBI taxonomy): domain Eukaryota; kingdom Metazoa; phylum Chordata; class Mammalia; order Artiodactyla; family Bovidae; genus Cephalophus; species Cephalophus harveyi. The sequence continues at coordinate 59,982 of SJYT01040312.1, forward strand.
GGTTAACTTGAGTTTCCATCTGTATTTGCAGGACTGCAGGAGGATACATTTCTGTTGTTTTAGTCCACCCAATGCGTGGTACTTTGCTCCAGCAGCACTAAGAAACCAATACACACCATTTTCCTATTAGTCTCAGGGTGCGCATATAGAAAACTGCACCTAGAGCTTTTCACTAATGTAGTTACATCAATCTTTTAAATTTCATTTCAGCTTACTGTTACTTTCTCTTTGCCCTTCTTTACCAGTTTGTATTATGTTACATACTCTCATGAGCTCTGTATTTATTCTTTTATACAGCATTTCCCACGTAACTAAGCTCTAATGTAATTGTGTATTGTTTATCTCCTCCACTAGAATGTAAGTAAGTTCCATGCACAGATGTATGTTTACCATGATACCCTTATCAACTAAGGCCATATCTAGTCCATGGTAGATTTTGAATAAATATATATTAAATGAAGGGGCTTCTCAGGTGGCGCTTGTGGTAAAGAACCTGTCTGCCAATGCAGGAGACATGGACACGACTGAAGCAGCTTAAAGTGTGCATGCACGCATAAAATGAAATCACTAATACATTTGATAGAAAAGCTAATTTCAGGATACAGACAATCCTAATTTTGAAGATGTAACTACTCAGGGATAATAAGCTGTGACATTTTTAACTTTAGAAGATTCTCAAATGCTACATATATATATACCATTGTCAGGCTAATAAGTAGAACATATATTTCTTATTATAGTGCTTTCCTAGAAGGGATTTAATTATAGTTTCGAACAGTGGCAACCATTCACCAGAACCACCACTGTCATAGCTTAAACAACATTTGATATGGCTGCCTGAATCTCTTTTCCTTCATTGAAAGAAATTTCATGTTTGTTCAACATCTACCTGAGCATTTCTTCATAGACATTTGATGAAGCTATTCGAGATATATATATATGTATGTGTATATATATGTATATATGTGTGTGTGTGTATATATATGTATATGTACATATATACACATATATATATATATATCTAATATAACCCAGAACTCAGAAGTTCCTCAAGTGTTAGGAAAAGGAAGCACATGTAAGGGTGTGAAGGAAATAATCACAATAGGTATCAAAAGGTTTCCCAATTTTAGGGAAATGACCTGAAGATGGTTGCTACCCATCAGGAAGCATAGAAAATGTCATAAACTGAAAGCATGATATCAATGAGTCATGATTCTATAGAATGGGGATGAGGGAAGAATCACAGAAATTTATGAGCCAGTATACTACAATAGACAATAGTCGGTCAGATGAACAACAACCACCAGAAAGGCCTCTTGTGGTTTACAAACAGAACTTTGGAAAAAAGTTTTCTGCCACTGCTACAAAATCGCCTTCACAGTGCGGAGAATTCATTAATCTTGGCAATCCTTACTTGCTCAATGGAGACTGATCATGGCAACCATATCCAAGCATGTCCTTTCCCTAAAGCACGGAGTTTCAACCTTGGATTCCTCCAATTAAGAATACACAGATGTGGAGATCCTTGGCAAAACAATAAGAGGTTTGAAGTAGAACAGGTGGTATGGAAAACTTGATCTTTGAAAGTTTAAAATCGGTAAGCCTCAAATATTTTTGGTGACCATAAACATGAGGAATTTCTCCTTAAATCTGAAATGCTCTAATATTCATCACCAGAATCCTTCCCACTACTTCTTTTCTATGTAAACTAACACATGCACTTTAAACACTGCTACTGCTAAGTCACTTCAGTCGTGTCCGACTCTGTGTGACCCCATAGACGGCAGCCCACCAGGCTCCCCTGTCCCTGGGATTCTCCAGGCAAGAACATTGGAGTGGGTTGCCATTTCCTTCTCCAATGCATGAAAGTGAGAAGTGAAAGTGAAGTTGCTCAGTCATGTCCGACTTAGCAACCCCATGGACTGCAGCCTACCAGGCTCCTCCATCCATGGGATTTTCCAGGCAAGAGTACTGGAGTGGGGTGCCATTGCCTTCTCCGGCACTTTAGACACAATCTGCTAAAATAAATGTATTTTGCAGTGTCACACCAATTCTTGTAAGCACTGATGTGAGAGGGCAGTGTTGAACTCTTTAGTGAATGAGTTGTTCTATAGAGATGCATATTGCCATTACTTATCACCTAAATCAAAATTTTTTCTAGGATTTTTGAGTCAATTTTCATTAAATGCTTTAATTATTTTTCAGTGAATGGTTAATATGTAACTCTAGGGAAATGAGTTATTCTAGGCCTGTTTTCTAAAGAATTGATCTTTTCATGCATTAAAAGTTTTGCATTTTTACTTTATGACCACATTTTAAAAATTTACAGGTGATTAAAGTAAATAAGCTTCTGAGAAGGGCATTTAGGAGATCCACTATGAGTTAAAGACCTGGACATTAGTAAAATGTAAATCCGTGATAATCATTTTAATCATAAGTATACAGCATTAATAAGACATTCCCTGTAATAAGATGTCACAAACTCAGAAAAAAAAGCACTTTTTTTTCTTTCATAAATCTCTAAATCATTCTTGTATCTGATCAAAACTTAGCTAGGCAACCTCACTGATAGCTGAGCTTTCTTGTGAGTCTCTGTTTCAGCTGAGGATCAGCTGGGATAGGCTGGATCTATGTTTCACATAGACTTTTAGATCTGCCATGGAGCTCTCCCCCAAGGATATCCGGTCTCCTTGGACTAGAGGGCTACTTAGCTGCATGTTCTTCCCTAAATGGCAGAAATTCCAGGGAGCAAGCCCATTCATGCCATCGCTTTGTTTCCTTTTTTGCCGTGTCCATTCACTTATATCCACCAGGCAAACCTGAAGGAGTGAAAAGTAGAGCCCAGTTTTTCTGAAAGCACTTGCAAAATTATGTGACAAAATTATGAATTCAGAGAGTGGTGAAAAATTAATACATGATAATTCAATCTGTCACAGGGATCTTCTCAATTTTATTAGCAATTTGATTCCCAATTGTTCTTCAGTTAGAGATAGTGTTGGTTAAGACTGAAGAAGAGTCCTGTATCTTTCATTTGTTCTACTGTTACTGTTCTTCTAAAGGAGATCATTGTTGTGCATGCAAAATAGGAGAATCTCATATTGGAAATTATAATAATCATTAACATATTGGACAGATAAGAATGATTTCTAGTGTTCCTGAACACATGGGTGAATGGAAAACTAAGGTTTGGCTTAACACAGAAAAACAAATTCAAAGATCTGCATTTCCCTAGGAAAACTACAGTCCTTATAACTCAAGGGTTGAAAGATTTATTTCCCCGTGGACCAAGGTTTCAGCAGATCAATTAATAGAGCATGTTCTTCTCTTCTGCTGCCATGTGCAGAAAGAAAAATGTGTTGATTATGCCATTTCAGAGTACTGTATACACAAAGTCAACTTTATGGGCTGGGCTAACCTACAGTGCAGGACTTAGAAATTGGGACCCAGAAAATAATCAGTCTCTGTCCACTTGGCAGAGTGAACCATCATGAAGTCCAGTGGTTGGCAGACAGGGGCTGGAGCCCGAGTGGCTCTCGCTTCACAGCTTCTGATCAAAGGCATGAAGCTCCCTAAACTCAGTAAAGTCTGAGAATCAAATTACTATATAACATATGCTCTAAAATTTACAAAAGGTTTAGAGTAATGCAATCTTTCCCCTCCAGGCAAGGAAATGAGCACCATTAAAATGTTTAGGTTTTACAATACTGCAAAGGAAGGAAAATGCCATTAATATCATCAAATCGCCCATAATGGGTTCTCTTTCAGCATGGGGCTAGTTTTCTTTTTGGCCTCCTTCACTGCAGAATGGTTTTTCTGTGTGGAGCCTCTGTTAGGTTAATGGTAGGCTTCTTGTGTAGTGGTGCAATAAATCAGCCCTTATGATTAACCTAGGTTCTTTTTAATTTTGTGATTTTTAGAATAGTATATATTAGATGTAATATCCTTTGAATAATTTCCATGTATTCAAAGGACTCATTAGTTCTAGAATACAGAATTAAGTAAAAATAATAGCTCCTTTCCAATGAGATGTGATAAGCTTGCAAAGCATATCTTTGTCCATTAGAGTTGAAAGTGACCTTGGAGATATTAAATCTAACTTTTCATTAGGGTAAGCATCTCTTCTGAAAGAATGCCATCCGCTTTCTGATGTAGCACTTTCAGCGAATAGGACTCCTTCCAAGAGACACAGACAAAATGCGTCAAGAAACCTGACAATACCCATAAAATAAACTGCAAAACAAAACAAAAACAGAAAGAAAAACTAGAAATGGATAAATAAAGTATTTATTAAGCCCCTGAATAAGAAGTTGAAAGTATTTCTCACTTCAATCTTCAATGTTAATTTAGTTTCACTGTGTATTTGTATTTCTGCCTCTAGATTGTCATTTTGAAGAAAGGAGGGATGATATGAAAAATAGTCAGCTGTATTTATGGTGTTGAAGAAAGAATTTGGTGTTCTGGAACACAGCCTGTGATAGCAGAACAACGTCTGGCAAGAAACACATTATGTTTGGCTGGAAAGTTACTGGCACTATCAAGAAATATTAAAGTGGATATTTGAGAGAGGATGAAGAGCCAAGCAAAACTGCAAACCAGGTGGGACCAAGAGAGCCACGGGACAATGGATGTGCCGCATGTCAGTTACCAGAGCGTTAACAATTCTATGCCTCATAAGAGGCATATGAGGTCACAGAATTCATATTAACAATCTTCACATTTCCTTTAAGTTAAGGAATTAGGAATCACAATTAGGAAAAATTCTCAAGATTTGCAGGTAGACATATTTGCTACCTCCTTTTAAAATGCAAGATATAAGAACTTTCCAACAAGGGTCCAACTTTAATATGTCACAAACATAAGAAGGAAGCCGGCACTTTCCTACACTTTTCTCCTTTAGAAAGAAATAGATTGTTAACTGGCATAGAGAGATGACTTCCTAAAACCTGACTTTCCCATAAATACCAGCCATAAACCTAGACAATAAACAACAACAACAAATACCTGAAGGCTCTGGACTGAATGAAAGCACGCAATTTGTAGAGAGGGGCTTCTTCTTCCTTGATTTCTTTGTCTCCGGCTCTGCCTTTTGTGTCATCTTATCTCTGTCCCTCAGCTTCTTATGTTTAGACTCTACTCTGGCACCATCTTCCTCCTTCCTCTGTGCCCACCTGTGCCTTCTTTATATGCTCGGTTCCCCCTGCGCTAATTCTCTCACCAAACTTCCCTTTTTCTCTGAAACTCTTTCCACTCCCTTTTCTTCTATATTGTTCAGAACCTGTCCCTCTAAAATGGTCTTCTGAGTATCTAGAGGCTACACTATTAGTTTCTTATATTCCCCAGACTAAAGCTGAACTGTGGGCCATAGTCAAAGATTTTCTTGAAGTAACCAAAGATCCTCACAGAACCTCTGAGGAAGGTAATATAGTCATTCAAATGTATCAATCTCATTTCTCTGAGCTATTCAGTTCAGTTCAGTCACTCAGTCATGTCCAACTCTTTGCAACCCCATAAATCGCAGCACTCCAGGCCTCCCTGTCCATCACCAACTCCAGGAGTTATATCAGCTAGTTAATTTTTTTTGTCAGCAAAGGCCAGGCCCAGTGTTCAACAAAAGCCACTAAGAGGAAAAATCCTGAAAGGTCTCTAGAATTACAACTGGGAGACTAGCCCACTTATTTATTAACAGATCAGGTCTGAGTAATCATTAAGGGACTTCAGTAGGCAATTTTTAGGGATTTTTAAACCCTGTTCATTAGAGCAAAATTCAGGCTTGCACACCAAAATCCGATGAACCTGCTCTGGTCTTCCTTCAGATGTCGATTCCACTGGAGTAGTTTTTTTTTTTAAACTCTGCTGGTGCAGGAGACACAAGAGATGCAGATTCGATCCCTGCGTCAGGAAGATCCTCTGGAGTAGGAAATAGCAACCCGATGCAGTAGTCTTGCCTGGGAAACTCCACACACAGAGGAGCCTGGTGGGCTACTGTCCATGGGTCACAAATAGAAGGACACAACTGAGCAAGCGAACTTGCGTGCACACACACACACACACATACATTTATTAATGGGCTGAACCAGGAGTTTTCCCTTCAATAAAAAGAACTGGGATAGAATGGGAAACTACATCCTCTCTGAGTTTAGTTAATATAGCAAACCAGCTCTCTTACACTCTACATGAGTCACCTAAAAGGAAGACTGATAAAATTCCTAACCTTCATCTCTAGCTGTTGAAAGTTCCTAAATTAAACCAAAACCCTCCAAATTTCTCCTATTATTGCAAAAAGACAGGACATTAGAAAAAAAGATAGTTATAAATTTAAGTAACTTGGGGGGCGGGGCGCAATTTCAGCCCCTAAATTCAGTCTTTCTCTGTCCTCCGAGTAGCTCAGACAGTAAAGCATCTGCCTGCAATGTAGAGACCCAGGCTTGATCCCTGGGTCAGGAAGATCCCCTGGAGCAGGGAATGACAACCTGCTCCAGTATTCTTGCCTGGAGAATTCCATGGACAGACGAGCTTGGCAGGCTACAGTCCATGGGTCTCAAAGAGTCGGACACGACTGAGCAACTTTCACTTTTTCACTTTTCTAAGGAACTACAGGGTGCTCTTCCCAATCTTCACTCTTAATCAGACTGGAAAAAGATTTCTCCAGATTGGGGATGAATTTCTTCCAATCCGGACACTGGAACCATACTGTCAGTGTTCAACCTATTATAAAGCAGCCCCAACATCAGAGTACCAAAACAGTTTAACACTGGGAATCACTAATGTATTTCAAGGCATTCCTGTCTCTGAATCTATTTCCTTTTGTTTAGGCCCTTTGAGAGATACATACACTTTTATCTTTAGTTCCTATGCAACATCCATTTATTAGATACTCCATAGAAAAGTATCATGTTAAAATTCTCTACCCCAAAAGGGGAAAAAACTCCTGGAATTTGACAGTAGTCACTAAATAACCAAACAGGTGGATTAAATAACCTTTTGATATTTTTTTGTTTTGTCTCTGATGCTACAAGTGTGGATTCTTGAAACACTGATCATTTGTCCTTATTGAATCAGCTACCATCCTCCTCAAAGGCAAAATATCTAACTGATATCGGTGAAATTCATAGTGCCTGTCCCATTAATATAAAGATTCATATAGATCCTCTAGAACCTCTTCCCAGAATTAATTAATATCTTATTCCACAAGTATGGAAGCCCTTCAAGGCATAAGGCTAAGAATAGATTACAAGACTTAAGACCTAATTATCCTTTGCATCAGTCACTGTAATACTCCTATTTTTGTTGTTGTTTGGTTGCTAAGCCATGTCCAACTCTTGCAACCCCATGAACTGTACCCTGCCAGGTTCCTCTGTCCATGGGATTTCCCAGGCAAGAATACTGGAGTGGGTTGTCATTTCCTCCTCCAGGGGATCTTCCTGACCCATTGAATGAACCTGCATCTCCTACTTGGCAGGCGGATTCATCACTGAGCCATCTGGAAAGCCTGCTTCTGTTTTACTGGTGAGAAATCCTAAGGGCTGAGGGTGGAGGGCTGTGTCTAAGACCTCCAAGTGATAAACAACATTCTTAATTCTTCACACCCTGTTGTCCCAACCTTCATAGTTGTTAACATCCATCTCATCAAAAGTATATTCTTCACTGTAATTGAGATACACAATACATTCTTTAGCATTCCTGTTGATAAAGCTAGCCAGTACCTTTTTGCCTTCACTTAGGAAGAAAAACAGTTCCCCTGGGCAATAATGTGTCATGGTTTTACTGAGAGTCTTTCTTGTTTCTTGTAAGTTCTAAAGACTGATCTGTATGATGTGAAGTTCCCTAAGGGTGTACTTTGCTGCAATATGTGAACTATTTGCTTCTTTGCTTTTTTCTCAGGCATCTTCACAAGAAGACAACATCCATGTGCTAAAGATTTTAGCCCTAAAGGGAAGTAAAGTCACCAAAGAAAAATTAGTTTATTCAAACCCAGGTTCAATATTTAGGACATCTGATGGCAGAACAATGGTTATACCTAGGTCCAGTTGGACGTCATGGTGTCCTTAGTTTCCCAAAACCCAAAACTAAGAGCCAAGTGTGAGGTTTTCCTGGGCTGGTTGGTTACTGCTAGAACTGGATTCCAAATTTCTCTCTTATGGCCAAACCTCTGTATGCTTTACTAAACAACAACCCTGACCCAATTTTGTGGGAACAACCAGACGGCATGGTTTTCAAGGCCCTAAAGGAGAGTTTATAAATACGTCTACCCTTGAGCCCTTCAATTATTAGATTCCCTTTTCCTTTTTGCATATGAAAAGAAAAAGTGCCCTTGGGGCACTTGCCCCAAAACACAGAAGCCACCATTAGGGTATGATAGACACACTTTAGCTATTATTAAGATTCCAGGGCATTATAAGCTTGACTTTCTGGAAGCTAAGGGAAATCATCTTGCTGACACTTTTGCAAGGAATGCTGCCCTAATGGGGCCGGTAGCAGCCAAACCTCTGTTACAGTACAAAAGGTTATTTCCCCAAATGATAACTCAGAAAAACTGGCTACACAGGCCAAACAATTGGCCTCTAAAAGGGAAAACAAGATTGGAAATTCAATAATTGTTGGTTTGATTAAAAAAAAAAAAAAAGAAAGCTCTGGTTTGAACCTTCCAACCTAAATGTAAATACATAAATGAATTTATTCTTAAAGATTCTGTCATCCAGAGCTAATTTTTGGTAAAAGAATCCAAGTATAATGTCTGATTCTCATACCTTGTAAGTCAGCTTGCTTTCTAGAGCAGATTTGATTCTACTATGGACAACATTTTGGTGAACATAATATGTAGAGAATAGAGCAATGAAAGTTCTGTAAGAAAACATCATATTTCCTCAACTATCATTGGTTATTCCCTTTGGGATAAGATTTTCCTCACAAATTTTTATATAGTGCCATTTATGGCTATTATGTGTGCATACAAATGAATTTCATCCTAAGCTCTCTTTTCAAGTTTTTTAGCCACCCTCCTTCTACCTCTTTTCTCAAGAAATTCACTTAAGTAGTAAAAATATTACTTTGCCATTTAAGTGCCATCTCATTTTTCCAGTCTCCTCCCAAATGAGTTGTATCAAAATTTTGCTTACATTATTATGACCATACCATGTGCTTCACAGCTAAGTCATAACTACTACTATGATAATTTCTCCTTTTCTGTGCTTCATTTTGTTTGCTTTGGTATTAATAATTGATTTCTTTCCCTTCTTCCTTTCTCTTTCTCCCTTTCTCTCTCTTCTTAACTTACATTCTTCATGGTAGAACCAATTTTTTCTTCTTTAAGAAAAATCTAGAACTTTATGAACTTAAACACTTAACATGACTTCCAAGGCCCTAAATGATCTCACTCCTGTATCTCTCCAGCCTCATTACCATTTGGCTCCTGGGTCCCTCCACCCCAGTAGTCCTGACTCCACCTCCCTGCCAGTCCCCTGCCCCGGCAGCTCCTGAATTCAGTTCCAAGTCTCTTTCTCTTCAGATCCTTGGCATATGATATTCTCTCCCTCTCTGCTGCTTAATATTTCTCATCTTTGAAGATCAATAAAAAATTACATATTTCTTAGAAAATCCCTTGATTTTCAAATTAGATTAGGTTCCTTCCTTTTATGTACTCAAACCTATATTTCAGATGGAGATAGAAGTGAATTTGGATAGATTCAATAAAATGTAACTAAAACTCATCTTAACACTTTGACAGATCTGATGTTATTGGTTTAGTTACTACAGAGTACTCACAATAGAGCACAGAAAGCCCATACTGGCAACAGTACTTCAATAAACTACTCATTTGTTTCTAATATAATTTTTACTTTTATCCAGGTGATCCATGAACATAATTTGGAGAATCAAATAATTTTATAAGTCTTATAAAGAAAAGAGTAGTATAGTACCTACACCTCCAATATTCACTCTCAAAGGGCAGTTCATTGTAATTCTTTCGCCACTTCTTTTGGTAATTCCCTCCACATCTCTAACAACAAAGAATACATTTGTATTGCTATGCCTTGCGATTTTAATGTCTGTATTGCCCTTCACTATGCAAGATGAGGATTTAAATTCTTTCACCCCTCAGCAGCCTGCTAAATGTCTGGCAGCTTCTTAGGGTCTGCGAGTTAGCTGTCAACTTAGCACTTTCTAGTTTCCATGCTTTATTTAAAAATTTTTCAGTTGATTCATTAAAAATTATTTTATTGTCATTGTATAGACATTTTGGCAGAGGACAGACATAAATGCATGAGCTCACCTTGCTAACATTAAAAAATAGTATACTCACTTGTTTCTAAGCACAAATAATTACATAATTTAAAACATTTCTATATTCTTAATAATTAGAATGAAATAATCTCACTTAATTAGTGACATTAATCACTACTTTTTTCATTTGTAGGTTCATAATAATAGTTTAAGCATATATTAAAATATATTTCTTTACACTTATGTAACAAACTGCATTGGATAGGTATGAACTGGAGTCTTGCTACTGGTGAGAAGTGAGGCAAAAGCTTCTTCTGTTGTATTATTTTTCACTCACTGATTTACATCAGGTGTGGAATACTTGCTGATCAAAAAGTAACTGGGCTTTCCCACTACTGATATTCAGAAATATACCAGGAAGCCCAACAGAGGTCAGATTTTAAAGACAATGGATTTTGGAGAGAAAACTCATCATCAACTAAAACCAATAACATCCTTGCACACTGCTAGTAAGTGGTGGGTCTGACTGACACCTGAACCCATCCTGACCAGACAGCCTGTGGTATTTATGCTATGTGAGATAAATAACTGTGAGTCAGGGATAAAGGCAGTATCATGGCCTCCTTCAACATATTGAAATATGGTTTCAACAGACATAACAGAGAAGGAATAGTCCCTTTATTCTCAGGAGTGATAAGGCTGATGCTTACTACTGGAAAAGTCCAGATACTGTATATAGTGATTTCAATTTGTACCAGTGAGTCAAAGCACAGTTATACTACTGCATAGAGGGATGGTAAGGCTGATTCTCTAATTCTTGCTTAGAATAACTTTTATATGCAACATAGACATGGAGGCAAACGAATAGAGCGGCTGAAACACAGACTTGATGTCAAATAGCGTTGGGTTTGAGACATAACTCTCCAAGTGGTAACTGTGGGTGGCCTTGCTGCTGCTGCTCCTGCCAAGTCACGACAGTCGTATCCAACTCTATGCGACCCCATAGACAGCAGCCTGCCAGGCTCCCCCATCCCTGGGATTCTCCAGGCAAGAACACTGGAGTGGGTGTGGGTGGCCTTAGGCCAATTATATTTTTTTAGACACTTTCTCATTGGTACATTAAGGGTCATATTAGCATTGATGATATAAAGATATTGTTAATAAAGTACTAGCATAATAAATGCTAAGGAAATTTCCATATTATTATTGTTGCTATTGTTTTGCTATTATTATTGTTACAGCATATTTTGTAAGGCAAAGGTATAATAATCTGTGAAATCAGGAGACCTTCCTGTGCAGGATTTTCTGTATATAATTTTCAGAACTAAAACTAACCAGAATGTTATATTTGTACACAAAAGCCACTGCTCTCTCCATTATGGCAAATCTACAATGGTCCAGAAAAATTCAGGTGATGCAATGGGAAAATACAGCCTGGTTCTGTCCCTCCTGTGTGCGCCTGGCACCCAGATCTGGATTAAACATTCCTAGTACTGAAGGCTTTTAGGAATCTAGAGGCCCCCTTGAGCTAACTGTGAGAAAATTCCCTTGATAAATTGAGTCTGTGGATTTTTTTTTTTTTTTTTTTTTTAACCCTAAAACATTTACAACAGAACTGATCTTTAAGCAAGCTAATGCCATGCTTGTCAAAACTGTTCAGGAGAGTCTATAAAACAAAGCTCGTGGGAAGAGATGGATCTCTGTGGGAATAGAGCTAAAGCAAAACAGAAAATTATAGAAAAACTTAGGGATCAGAAGCAGCAAATGTTTTACTGGGTAGATCTCAAAGTCTTGAAGACTAAAAATGAGTCAGTCAACCTTGGGCTACACTGGAAGTGGAAGAACTTTTTCTGTGAAGGAACAAGTGGGAGGTACTTTAGGCAGAGGAAAATCAAGAGACATAACATAGGCAGTTTTATAAAAAGAAAACAAATTTCACAAAACTATTATTTTGTATGGCAAAACCCACTACGATATTGTAATTAGCCTCCAATTAAAATAAATAAATTTTAAAAATTCAAACTATAAAAAATAATAATTGAACACGGTTTCCCAGGTGGCCCTGGAGTAGGAAATGCCAACCCACTCCAGTGTTCTTGACTGTAAAATCCCATGGAGAGAGAAGCCCGACAGGCTGCAGTCCATGGGGTCACAGAGTTGGACACAACTGAAGCGACTGAGCATCCCAGGTAGCCCAGTGGTAAAGAATTCGCCTGCCAATGCCGGAAATACAGGAGCCCAGGGTCAGAAAGATCCCCTGGAGAATTTGATATACCCAACTCTCCTCCACCTCACGACAGCCAAACACTTATTCAAAATTGAAGTCTCCTGCATTGGCAGGCAGATAAGCTTTACCACTGAGCCACCAGGGGAGTCCAAAATGTTCTACACGGCAGGGGAAATACAAGCATTAATGGACTAGAGGGCTCAGAAACCTCCTTGAGCCAACTTTCAAGTCGTGCACAGTCTGTGGAAGAGAGGATGGAATACTAATCTCAAAGGCCATGGAGTTATCATCAGGAGGGAAAAAAAGACTAGAACACGTGAAAACGGTTCACACTCAACAAGTCCTATTTATCACTGTCCCAAAAGACCATTCATTACAGGCCTCACTGACAGAGCTCAATGCAATTTTGTATAGCTAAACAGAAGTATAGCTAAATTTTTTTCTGGAAACTGATTTTTTTTTTAATGGCTTGAGTTCTTATCGTATTCAAGAGTGAATTTTCACAAATTTTATCTTTCATAAAACAGGAAATTTTCCTTAACAAAATGAGCACATAGCTTTATAAGAATTCTTTTCATTGAATGCATTATAATTTATCTGCTAAATTATTAATATTTTACCTATGATTTTATAAATTGTATTTCATCAATTATATTTTATCAATAATAAGTTTAGTTTATCTGATGCATGCAAAAACTGTTTAAATAGATTACTAAAAATAACAAATATTTGTGAAAAATCTCTCTACCTTAACACTTAATACCTTAACACTTAATTCAGAATCTAGCTTTTTTCCTGAATGATTTTTAATTACATAAATAACCATTTTTAAATAAGTTTTAGAAATAACTGTGTTCTTAAATATAGTTAAATATGTTTTACATTGTATGATTTTATTTTATTTTGAAGTAATTTTACATTTATTAAAAAACTGTAAGAATAACACAAAAAAATCACTTTCTGAATCTTTTGAGGGTAAATTACCAATATAATGTCCTAATACTCCAAATACTTCCATGTGTACTTCTTAACAACATGAATATTTTTTCATGTAACCACATTACAACCAACACTGAAATCTCTAACCTGCAGAGAACATTCAATTTTGCCAATAATGTCCTGGAATTAATTGCCTAAGACCACTTTTCCCTTCAGTTGCCATGTTTCTTTTAGCCTCTTTCAATTCAAAGCAAGTTCCCAGTTTTCCTTGATTTTCATGATTTTGACCTGAGACAATTACAGGTCAGTTATTTTTTAGAATTATTCTCAAGTTTGATTTATTTGATGTGTTCTCATGATTAGATTCAGACTTTACATGTTTTGGTGGCATTTTTACTAAAGTGAGCCGTGTCCTTTGCTTTGTATATTATCAGACAATGTGCAACATACTCAATATACACAAGGGGGCAATTTTGTTTTCTCCCTTTACATATTTGGTATTTTCATCTTCAATAGTAAACTCCTGGATGCTATTTCAGTGTGGGATCTTACAAGTACAAAGTATCAATCTGTGAGTTTCTTAGGCCTTGAATTTAAGTAAAAAAAATCTGTCTCCAATCATCTTCAATATTTAAAAAATTTGATCAATTTCCTCTTAATGTAAACAATTTTATGCCAGTTTCACTGCTGCTCATTGTGGGTGCTTCTCTTCATCCCTCTTCAGATCCCACATATTTGACTGGATGCCTGCTGCATTCACACCTCCTGAAGATGCTCTCCCTACTTGGGCTCTGATGTCCCAAACCAGGCAGCCCTCAGCATAGCAATTCCCATTCCTGAATGGCTGACCTTCCCAATCTGCTTGGATAACAACACCATACACTGGGCTCTTCATTCTACTTGTAGGAAAGCCTGCCTTACTCAGTGCTAGTGAGTAGATCTTGGATTGGTTTATTCAAGAATGAAGAAAAGAAGGAAAAATAGAAGTACTGACTGAGTATATAAAATTATATTTCTTTTTTTCTGTTGAAAATTTGAAAGTATATACACTGTGACTTCAATTTATTTCATATTATATATAAATAATATGATTCACATATTTCCTTTTATAAATAATGTATTTAAGGTCCCAAGAAAAAGTTTTTTATGGAAAATAATTTAATTCATAAGAATATGAGACCCATATCTCAAAGAATATTCAAATAATACAAAATAATTATGCCAGATGAGAAGCTATTAATATATATCTACTTGCCCTACAGAAACTTTAGTTACAAGTAATAAAGATGACAATATTTCCCAAATGGGAGTGATTGGAGAAGTTCCAAAAATAATCTTCCATGATTTAGTAAAACTATTATCTCCCTTGCTCCTGATCTGTAATTCACTGACTTAGAGATGCTCCTTCTGTTCTGATAATAACAATTATAAAAGGAAAAGTTGTGGCCCCATGGACTGTACCCCGCCAAGCTCTTCTGTCCATGGAATTTTCCAGGCAATAATACTCAAGTGGGTTGCCATTTCCTCCTCCAGGGGATCTTCCCGACCCAAGGATGGAACCAACGTCCCCTGCATTGACAGGTGGATTCTTTTACCACTATGCCACCTGGGAAGCTTCCTTTATAACCACACAAGTCATCCGAAATGAAGATGAAACAATGAAAACCCTTCTTTCTTGTAACATTAGAAATTATTTTCAGTCCATCACAGGTATCCTGGAATGGATCCTCAGCTACATGGTCCTGGATATGAAACAGTAGAACAATGTTTGAGAATTGACCTGATGAGGATTAAATGTTGTAGGGCAGGTTTGGCATTTTAGGAACAGTGGGCTTGTCAGAGGACTGGAGAGAAATGGAATAAACAGAGTATGTCAAACTTTCCAGACACAAATTTTACATCCTTTGGACCAGAGTCTTCATTAGCACTGCTTTGAACTTTCTAACGTGCAGCTGCCCAGTCATTAACTACACTTCTATTGTGTTTATTTCATCAGAGAAGTTCAGCCCTTCAGTCAATTTCATAATTCCCATTCATTTGTCACTAAGGTTAACTTATCTCCCAAGTGTTCCTGGAAATTTTCCAAAACAAATGGAAGAACACTCAGAAAGAAAAGGAAAAAAGGCTTTGTAACAAGATTTTGAAAATTCTGCTTCCAATATAACTATTTTTCTTGCAATTTATTTGATCTTATTTGTAGTGTATTTGAGAATTATTTTTCTTTATTTTTGAAGTCTAATAGTTTACTACATATTTCTCAAGACTGATGATTCCACATAATTTTCCCAGTTTCTTATTTGGCCCTTTAAATTTATAGACCCAGATTTTCTACTTCAAGACATTTTTCTTCAATCACAAGTATAAATATTAATTTTGTATATTCTTAAAATTTCAGTCTTTACTAACTCCAATTATTCCCAGGTGGCGCTAGTGGTAAAGAACCCACTGCGAATGCAGGAGACATAAGAGATGGGGGCTCGATCCCTCAGTTGGGAAGATCACCTGGAGGAGGGCATGCCAACTCACTCCAGTATTTTTGCCAGGAGAATCCCATGGACAGAGGAGCCTGGTGAGCTACAGTCCATAGGGTCTCAAAGAGTTGGACATGACTGAAGTGTCTTAGCACACGTACACATGCAACTCCAATTATGCAAACATTATTCCTTCTTTTCTGATTTTCTATTTCTACTATTGTCCATACTGGCTCTTTTCATTTCTTCAATATTTGTATCTTTGGTTGTTCTCCTGTTTTTCCTAATTATCATGTGGTTTTATTTTATTTTCTCTTGAGCATATGCATTTGTTTTTATTTCTGAGATAATTTCTTCAATGACTTCCATTTCTACACTGAATCTAATCCACCTTATTTCATTTCTTTCTCTCTTTTTCTGCTCCTTTCTGATCTTAATTTTGAAATTTACAATTCAAAAGATTTTTTCATATCTCTAAATACTTTTTGTGGGTATATTTAACTAAGTGTTGATTTTTTCTATTTTTTTCTTTTTTTAATTTTTTGAGAGATGTTGAGTTTCATCAGTTAAAGTTCATTAAGTTTTATTTTCTGATTTTAGAATAATTCTGTATAGATTCAGAGTTTTTTTGTTTTGGTCATTGTTATGAGCTTTGGGTATTTAACAAAATTTCTAGTTCAATGGCACCCTCTTTTATTCATATCAATGCAACAAAATAGATAAAAATCCAGATCTTTAGTGGGCATTATGACTTCTTTTTTAATGGTTGGGAAAGAGGTTGTGTGTCTACAATATTTGGTTTTCTTTTGACTGCTAAGACTCTAATTTTTTTCCCTTTATTATCTAATTGTCTCAAAAATTTCTTTTTTTTCTCTTCTGTTTTTCTTGGACTGTCCTTGCTCACCACAAAGATTGGCAATGGTGTACCATGTGAAGACTGGTTTTGGGGACTTGATTTTTTTTTTTTTTTTTTTTAATTTACTGCTGTTTTGAAGTTTGGCCATTCTTTGTCTTTATGTCATGTTTAAGGCATATTTTTAGTATGAATTTGCTATTATTGTTGTTTTCTTATTATAGTTTTGGTTTGGAGATGATATATTGAAAGATGCAGACTTAGACAGCCATTATTACCTTCAGCTCCCTGGAAGAATTATATCTTTTAACCTTTTATTTCCATTTGTCCTATGTTCCTTGACCCATGTTATTTGAATGAATTGTGTGTAATGAGTAAGTTATTATTTACTACTCTTATTTCTATTTTGCTTAATAATCAAATGCATACATTATGATTACTAAAATGAAATTAGAATTGTTATTAATGCACTATAACAATAAAATGAAAAAAAAAAAATATCTAATCCTGAAGTTGGAGATTTCCATTCCATCAAACACAAGGTGGAGGTGCTATGTGATCAAGAAGAGAATTTTATATTACTGAATTATATCCTTGCTGTACCTGTATAGTTAAAGACAAAGGAGTTCAGTCTTGTGAATGTCAACTAAGTTTGAATACATTAAAATCTTTAAATGAAACACCACTATATTATCCTAAAAGGAGGTAGGTGTAGGTCATTGGAGCATAAATTATTACCCATTTTAAAAATTGCTAGTTTCTGGTTTTCTGGCAAGAAAACAGTGGGCCATTTTAGCTCACTGGCAAAGCCAAGTGTATTTTAGCACAGTTTCAAGATAAAAACAACTTGTCGTGTCAATAGCTGAGGCAAAGAGGTTAGTGAGATGTAGTTTAGTACCAATATATCCTATTTTGCCATGAAACTTCAGAAAAAAATGTACTGAAAGGTTTGACTCCACATTTCACTTTACCAGTGACAAATTATAGTGATTATTGGAAATAATCCTTATCTAAAGAATAAACAATGTTCTATTTTAAAATTTGTTCTCAGTTGCTTCTTTCTAGTATCCTCATCAAGAAAAACAAAAATCATTTTCCTTTCTTCCAAATGTCTCTAAGATGATAACGTTATTTGGAACATAGCCTTTTTACATTCATCATCCCAGGGTCCATCTTCAAACCCATCACAGTCACCCCTCTCTTTTTTTATCTACTTTGCCAAAGGGACTAATTTTTCTCACTAATTTTTCTCTATTTCTACACTGGTTGTTTTCAAACAACTAATCTATCCTTTGGGGATTTTTCTTCCCTCAATCTTGTAGTGAAATTGGGATGCTGTCTCCTTTATTTTTTCTTTTCTTTGTTTTCACTAAAAATAATCAAGCCAGTACAGTAGATTTTACTGCTAATCATCAAGATGAAAAAAAAAAAAAGATTTTACAAAATTAAACACAGCTGAGTTGCTAATGTTATAAATTTCCTAATTCATGATTCATGGAAAATGATTAATTCTCCTTTCTAAAATGGGAGGCTCCTGCACAATTTTGTCTGGCTATTAGTTTCCATCCCTGAGTTAAGGCTCATCAAACAGAACATTCCTTGTATTTTTGTCTTTAAGCAATGGACTGTTTGAAACATTCCTATAAAATAGTCTACCTCCCAATCAGAAAATAACCAAAAGTCTGAGTAATAAGCTCCTCTTTTATTCCTCTCAAATGGACAATTTGCATGTTATAAAGCTTCAGACTAGGCCAAGAATTCTTTTTCTTCTGGGTAGCTTCTTAATGTCAGTCACTTCTTTGAGTTTCAGTTTGTTTGAGTTTCACTTTGTTTCTTTTTAATAGACTTTTTATTTTTTTAGAGCAGTTTTTGGTTCAAAGAAAATTCAAGTGGAAAGTTCCCATATACCTCCTGCCTGCACACATGCACAGCCTTCCCCATTATCAGTATTCCCCACCAGAGAAGTATATTTGTTACAATTAATGAGCTCTTGGTGTTGTACATTCTATGGGATTTGGATCAATGTATAATGACATGTATCCTCCTTTAGAGTATCAGATAGAATAATTTCATTGCCCTAGAAATCATCTGTGCTTTGGTAATTCATTCCTCCTTCTTTGCAATCCCTGGTGACCATGAATCCTTTGACTGCCTCCATGGGCTTCCCTGATGGTTCAGCGGGTCAAAGGTTCACCTGCAATGCAGGCAACACAGGAGACTCAGGTTCAGTGCTTGGGTTGGGAAGACCCCCATGGAGGAGGACATGGCAATTTCTGCTTGAGAAATCCCTGGTGGGGTACAGTCCAAAGTGTTGCAAAGAGTCGGACATAACTGAGCACATGAGCACACATACAAACTACCTCCAAGTTTTGTCTTTTCCAGAATAACATGTCATTGGAACCATCTGGTGCACAGGCTTTCCAAACTGGCTTTTTTCACATAACAATATGCATTTAAGTTTGTTCCATGTCTTTTCATGACTTTAAAAAAACAACAACTGTTTTTAGAGCATTTTTAAGTTCACAGTATTATTAACCACAAGGCACAGGGATGTCCCATACCACCCCAGCACAGCTAACCACTCCCTTCCTTAACCCCACAAGTGATATCCCCCACTAGAGTGGTACATTTGTTACAAGCAATGACTCTACATTGACACATCATAATTACTCAATGTTTATAGTTCATATTAGGGTTGATGCTTGTTATTGTACATCCGATGGGTTTGGACAAATATATAATGAAATGATCCACCAATGTAGTATTATACAGAATAGTATCTAAGCCCTAAAACTCCTCTGCACTCTATTTATATATGTTTGTCTCTTCACTAATCCTGGCAACCACTGATCTTTATACTCTCTCCATAGTTTTGCCTTTTCCAGAATGTCATACAGCAGACACTTGGAATCATACAGCAGATAAGATTTTTCAGATTAGAATCTTTCACTAGTAATATCTCCATATCTTTTCATTTTATTGACAGCTTCTTTCTTTTTAGAGCTGAATGA
Source organism: Cephalophus harveyi (assembly GCA_006410635.1). Classification (NCBI taxonomy): domain Eukaryota; kingdom Metazoa; phylum Chordata; class Mammalia; order Artiodactyla; family Bovidae; genus Cephalophus; species Cephalophus harveyi. Next base: position 79,704 of record SJYT01040312.1, read on the forward strand.
TATTCCATTTTCTGAATATACCACTGTTTATTCATCCATTAATATACTGAAGTACATTTTAGCTGCTTCCAGGTCTTGGCATCAATTTGTTTTTGTTATTTACATTTAATAGATTGAAACATTTGTCCTTTAATACAGATGAGTGCAAACTCTAGTTTCTGGAATGTTAGCAAATGTTGTGTTACAGGATGCTTTTCAAACCACACATCCCCAACACTCCCCATAAACATGATATTGATATATATCTTTATTCCCATCCAGGAACATATCTTTTCTACCTCTGAAAAAATAATGCTGTGAAATATCCCAAACTCAGTTATCTGATAATGGAGCAGTAATTTTTGCAATTTCTTAGAGTATTAGTTTTTTTTTCCCCTTTTGTTTAAATTCATAGAAACTACCAGATCATGGCAAAACCAGACTTGCTTTTCCTACTTTAAGGTCCCAACTATTTTTGAAATGTAAAAGATCTTTTGAAATAAGAGGGCTTATGTTTGTCTCCAAGGCAAACCATACAATATCACAGTTATCCAAGTCTATGCCCCAACCAGTAACGCTGAAGAAGCTGAAGTTGAATGGTTTTATGAAGACCTACAAGACCTTTTAGAATTAACACCCCAAAAAGATGTCCTTTTCATTATAGGGGACTGGAATGCTAAAGTAGGAAGTCAAGAAACACCTGGAGTAACAGGCAAATTTGGCCTTGGAATGCAGAATGAAGCAGGGCAAAGACTAATAGAGTTTTGCCAAGAAAATGCACTGGTCATAGCAAACATCCTTTTCCAACAACACAAGAGAAGACTCTACACATGGACATCACCAGATGGTCAACACCAAAATCAGATTGATTATATTCTATGCAGCCAAAGATGGAGAAGCTCTATGCAGTCAGCAAAAACAAGACCGGAAAAGGACTGTGGCTCAGATCATGAACTCCTTATTGCCAAATTCAGACTCAAATTGAAGAAAGTAGGGAAA
>SJYT01040313.1:0-123984 GCA_006410635.1 Cephalophus harveyi
TGGAAAAGACTCTGATGCTGGGAGGAACTGGGGGCAGGAGGAGAAGGGGACGACTGAGGATGAGATGGCTGGATGGCATCACGGACTCGATGGACGTGAGTCTGAGTGAACTCCGAGAGATGGTGATGAACAGGGAGGCCTGGCGTGCTGTGATTCATGGGGTCACAAAGAGTCAGACACGATTGAGCAACTGAACTGAACTCAACAATTACATTCATTTTACATACTAGCAAAGTTATGCTCAAAATCCTTCAAGCTAAGCTTCCACAGTACACAAATCAAGAATTTTCAGCTGTAAAGCTAGATTTAGAAAAGGGAGAGGAACCAGAGATCAAATTGCCAATAATCATTGGATCATGGAGAAAGCAAGGGAATTTCAAAAAAACATCCACTTCTGCTTCACTGACTAGCCTAAAGCCTCTGATTGTGTGTATCACAACAAATTGGAAAATTCTGAAAGAGATGGGAATAGCAAACCACCTCACCTACCTCCTGAAAAACCAATATGCAAGTCAAGAAGCAATATTTAGAACCAGACACAGGATGACTGTTCAAAATTGGGAAAGCAGTATGACAAGGTTGTATATTGTCCCCCTGCTTATTTAACTTATATGAAGAGTGCATCATGTGAAATGCCAGGCTGGCTGAATCACAATCTGGAATAAAGATTGCCAGGATAAATATCAATAACCTCAGATATGCAGATGATACAACCCTAATGACAGAAAGCAGAGAGGAACTAAAGAGCCTCTTGATGAGGGTCAGAGAAGAGAGAGAAAAAGCTGGCTTAAAACTCAACAATCAAAAAAGTAAGATCATGGCATCTGGTCCCATCACTTCACGGCAAATACAAAGGGAAAAAGTGGAAGCAGTGACAGATTTCATTTTCTTGGGCTCCAAAATCTCTGAGTAGGGTGACTGAGGCCATGGAACTAAAAGACACTTGCTTCTTGGAAGGAAAGCTATGACCAACCTAGATAGCATATTAAAAAGGTTTTCCAGTATTCATGTATGGATGTGAGAATTGGACCATAAAGAAGGCTGAGTGCCAAAGAACTCATGCTTTTGAACTCTGGTGCTGAATATTACTTTTGAGAGTCCTTTGGACTGCAAAGAGATCAAACCAGTAAATCCTAAAGGAAATCAACCCTGAATATTCAGTGGAAGGACTGATGCTAAATTTGAAGCTCCAATACTTTGGCTACCTGATGAGAAGAGTGGACTCACTGGGAAAGACTTAATGTTGGAAAAGATTGAAGGCAAAAGAAGAGGGTGGCAGAGGATGAGATGGGCAGATAGCGTCACCAACTCAAAGGATATGAATTTGATCAAACTCCAGGAGGCAGTGGAGGATAGAGGAGCCTGGCATGCTGCAGTCCATGGGGTTGCAAAGAGTCAGACATGACTTTGTGACTGAACAGCAACAAAAGTATTCCAGATGAAATTCTGCTTCCAGTGTAAAAATTCTGCTTCCAGATGACCACTGATGATAATACTGTCAACAGCCACTGAGACATAATTATTTTAGTGATCACCTGTAAGATTATCTGCCTAGCACTCCTTTTTTGCTCTTTTTATCATAATGCCCTCCTCACCTTGACATCAGGAGTTGAAATTTTTCATCACACTTGGAACTTTTCAGCCAATTGCTTCAGATAGTTTGCTGCCCCTCTTCTCCTAAGATTCCAATTTTAAGTGTTTAACCACTGGGGATTATTCCATAATTATTCCAATAATTCCATAATTATTCTGATAATTCCATTATTTCATAGGTCATGGACACTGTATTCACATTTACAACAGGACATTAAAATCCTTCTTTGCTGATTTTATAATTTCTATATCTGCTTGTTCTCACTGATTTCTCTCTTGATTATGGGTCACATTTTCCTGTTTCTTCACCTAATGTTTTATGACTGGATGCTGGACATAGTGAAGGTTACATGGTTAGTGCCTAGATTCTGTTTTCTTTTTTTAAAGAGTGCTGCTCTTAGTTTACCTGTGGATCATCAAAACCTTTTGAGGCTTCTTATAAAACTTAGTAAGAATGGGTTTTTAAGTAGGCTCTGGAAATTATTCAAGCTTCTAGCTCCCTGGTAATTCATTATTTTCCCAGATGCTCTTTCTTTGGCTGGCCTGTGGGGATTCACTGCAACGTGGACAGGTTAGTAATTATCCAAGGAATTGAAGAAATCCCTATGCAGATGTCTATGCACTTTCTCTGGATATTTACTTTCTCTTTAGTATTCTGTGCCATAAATTATAGCTACCTTAATCCCACAAACTCTGATCCCTGAGACTACAAAGCCCAGCAATTCTACCTGAGTTTTCTCTCCCTGTGCGGAGTCTAGAAATTGCCAACAGGTAGGAAGCTAGGTTAATCATATTGCTCACCTTCATTTTCTCTTATCTAGATTCACAGTCCTCTGCTGTCTATTGTTAAATTTGGGGGAACAGTTGTTTTCAGAATTTTTTATAGTGAGAAGGCTAATCGGGTACCAGTTATTTTGTTATGGCAAGAAGATAAAAAGTTGATTTTAAAAAGAGATGCAATTTTTGAGATCCTGTTATGGACCATTGGTTTCACATACATTATTCTTTACAATCATTTCTAAAAGGTTGGTAGTTTATTTTCATTTTATGGACAAAAGATCAGAGGTTCTAAGAGGTAATGTCATTTGCCTGAGACTGTATAGCCAATAAATGAGCTCTGATTCCAAAGACAATTTAAAGCAATTGGTATATCACTCCATTTTTATTTCTACAGCTACACTAGTTTTAGTCTTCTATTTTTCTTCCTTCTAGAATCCTTATCCACTGATATTTTAAGATGATGCCTTCTTAAATGGAGAAAAACCACAATCCTGCAGTTATGTTAAAGGACAAACAAATTTGTCAAGAACAAATTTCCTACAGTTTAAATCTTATTCAATAGTGTTTTAAAACATTACTTTTATTTTAAAACCAATATATATTATATGTTTATAATATATAACATATATTTATATGCATGTAATGAATATTATAGAATAGAATGGATAGTCAACTTGAATATTTAAGATAATGTTAAAGACTTTAGAGGAATGTTGTTTTCTCCAGGAGGTTGCTTTGGATTATTTACCCAGAATCCCAGAAGTATAGCTTCACTGTTTTCTTTTAGGGGCATGCATGAAAAATTTTTGACACACACCAACCTGAGGATACATGCAGCACATAAAGACTGAAGGGAGGATAAGAATGCAGGCAAGAAAGTTTCAAAATATAAGGCTTTCCCTCTTCTATCACAGAATGGGGTAGAGGGTTGCCTCTCACAATACTTTTTTCTCTCTAGTTTTATTTTATACCACAAAATACCCTGACTGCCTTTATGAAGGAACATTTTATCTCCCTTCTTCTCTTTACTGCAGTGGCTTTCAAATTTACAGCCTCTAAGACTCACTCAGGCAACTTTTTGAACATCTAGACTCCCAGTCCCTACTTCTTAAAGATCTGATTCTGTGTTCTCAAGAAGAGCTCAGAAATCTGCATGCCCGTCAAGCTCCAGGTAATAGCTCTAGTGTATTGAGCTAGATGTACAATATGTGCATCACAGGTGCTGTCTAGGACTCTTCCCCAAACCTGGAGGGGGATATAAAACCTGCCCATACTTCTTATTGGGCCTCCCTGGTGACTCCTATGGTGAAGAATCTGCCTGCAATGCAGAACAGGATGTGATCCCTGGGTGGGGAACATCCCCTGTAGAAGGAAATGGCAACCCACTCCAGTATTGTTGCCTAAAGAATCCCATGGACAGAAGAGCATGGCGGACTACAGGCTATTCTTATCAGTGGGCAATTAACTATAGGATAATAATACCAACTGTTGAATAGAAATCTATTTATTTGTTATATTTTCAAACCTCATAATTTTAGCTGACCAACCAAAAATCAATTCATAAATACTACAAAAATTCACCAAATAGCTCATGAACTGGGATCTTAGACTATAAACTAAGAACAACACATTCCCTAAGTTCAAGCAGCTCATGTGCTTGTCCAAAAGACAGATGTGTGAGCAGCTAAATTACAATCTAAATCTGATAAGTACTATTCTCAAGATAGGAAGTGGAGGAATGGTATATAAAACAACTAACGGCTGGAGAACACTTTAAAAGCTGCATTTAGTCAGTGACTTTTGAAGGATAAGAATGCATTTTCAGCCACACAAGAGACAAAGAATGCATACAAAATATCTAATCTGTCCCTTCGGTCATGTCCATGGAATAGCCAGAAGTTCAGTGTGGCAGAGAATGGGGTGATGAGATATGGGGAGAAAAGCACATCACTTCAAACTATAGCAGGTGGGTTTGTCCAAGAGCTAAAGATGAGGGCGTTTGCGGCAAGAAGTGAAGAGGACCAAGGATAAAGTACAAGGGGACTGTTTAAATCCAGTCAAGATGTAGCCCAGGGCATCCTCTATGCCTCTGCAGAGCCAGAGAGTTGTTTAAATGCTCAGAAAATTGTGCCCAGATGTTTTGACATGAGGACCTAATTTCCCAGGAAGTCAATTAGACACATTTGTTGCTTATCCACGGAGTTCTGGTCTCTGCCAGATTATTCGGCACTCCAGGGGAATGTGTTGTTCAACCCTGTCGTGTCTCCCCAGTGTAATTGTCATGTATATGTCTGCAACTAATTGATGCTTGCTTGCTTTTTAATAATTAGTCAGGTGGTGGTAATAAAAACCGAACCAAGAAACCTGGGCTGAGTTTCATTTAATGACTGTTTGGGTAATGAAAATTAACAGCAGAAGAATCCAAGCACAACCTGCTTTGACCTCGTGTACTGAAATGGAGGAGGGCAGGCAGGGGGTGTGTGGGCGGGTCCACCTGACATTCCTTCAGCCATGTCTCCTGCCGAGTGTGAGGGGTGGGGTGAGGAAGGGAGGCCGGGTGTGAGCTGAGCCCATTCCAGTTCCCTGGAGAAAGACAGTGAGTAGTCAGTCATCAGGGGAGCAAACAGATATGTCTTAAAAGGTTCCCTTCTCATCTGCTTCACCCTTTTCGCCCTCCTGACACTTCCCTCAAAATATTTTCATGTGGCCCCACTTTGCCAAGCTTCCCACTGAAGCCCACAGTCCAAGGCCTGTCCAACCAGGAGCATCTCTGGGTACCACCTTGATCTACCATGTCCAACAGATGTTAATGTCCTCCAGCAAAATGTTTGACAGTTCTAACAATAGCCAGGAAACCTCTGGAATAAAAGCTTAGGTCACTTCATTAAACAAAGAAACCCAAACAGTTGAAGTGTGGACAAGAGGCAAAGAGAGTAAGGACTGACTACTATCAGAGGAAATTCATTAATATCAGCTACACCCTTGTGGGCTTCCCAGGGGGCACTAGTGGTAAAGAACCCACCTGCCAGTGCAGGAGACATGAGATTTGAGTTCCATCCCTGGGTCGGGAAGATCCCCTGGAGGAGGGCATGGCAACCCACTCCAATATTCTTGCCTGGAGAATTCCATGGACAGAGGAGCCTGGCAAGCTGTAGTCCATAGGGTCACAAAGAGTTGGACACACCTGAAACAATTTAGCACGCATAGCATGCACACCCTTGCAAGGAGTTTGGAAATAATTATTCTAGCTTCTCTATGTATTCTTCCTGCTGTTTTCTATTTACCACTCAAGCCTAGAGCTCTCAACTTAACACCAGTCTCTCTTATTCTGCTAACCTTGAGGTCTGCACTTCGCTCAGTCATGTCCAACTCTTTGCAACCCCATGGACTGTAGCCCGCCAGGCTCCTCTCTCCATGGAATTCTCCAGGCAAGAATATTGGAGTGGGTTGTCATTTCTTTCTCCAGGGGATCTTCCTGACCCAGGGATCGAACCCAGGTCTCCTGCACTGCAGGCAGATGCCTTACCATCTGAGCCACCAGGGAAGTCCAAAAGTCTTATAGGCATCTTCAACTTCACATGTCTAAAAACAGATTCTTTTTCTGCCCCAATGCCTCCATCTCAATAAATGGCAACTTAGAGTTTTCCATTTGCTCTGCTCCAAAGCCATGACATCATTCTTTATTTCTCTCCCTCTCTCACAGTTCACATTTAATCCATTAGCAAATACAGTTGGCATCCGTCCTCCTATTGGAGTCCAGAGTTTGATGATTTCTCATCCCCTCCATCACTGTCTTCTCGGTTCAAGCTACCATCATCTCTCCAAGAACCAGAGTCATTCTGTCAGCAGCCCTCTAAGACTTTCCTGCATTCAGGCTAAGAGATAACATTTATTGAGCTTTCATTAAGTGGTAGCAATGTTCTAAGCATTTCAAAAGTGTGAACTCACTTGACCCTCGTAACAACTTCATGAAGTCACACTGGGTTTATCTCCAAGTCTCCAAGTGAGGAACCTGAGGCATGAGTTGGTAACTGTCCTAAGTTCTCAGACCCGCCTTGGTTACTCTCTGTCCTTAGACCTCATTGGCTGCCTCCTCCTCTGATGCTGGGCACCAGTGTCCTTCCAGTAAGTTGTTACTAGTAAAGATAACTTGATTTCACTTGTATCCAAATAACTGTTGTATGCTGGTTTCACCCATCAGAATGTCGTGCCCCATGTTTTATTTTTTACCTTGAGAATGGACATTTGATTAGTGTTCAGAAGCAATAGTGGTCTGTGCCTGAGACCTCAGAGGAAAAAATTTCATTTTCATAGAAGATTCCTAAGTATACAATCTCTTAAGCCTAGGGGAAGGAATACTAATCACAAAATTCCCAGTGCCATCATAGATTCATAAGATGGAGCTTTTTTTGGGGGGAGGGGGGTGTCAGGAGGAGGATCTACTCGTAGATGATTCCCTGAAGTCTCATCTCATCGTTGATCCCTATCTGTGGCAAAACCTCTCATGTTTAGCCTGAAGCCTCAAGGAAATATTCAGTCCCTCTACTGCTCTGATAATCAGATTTTTCTGAAAACTTATCTGCTGGTAAAGTTCCATGATATTTTTAAAGAGGATTTAGAATGGAAGGTTAAGATATTTGGGAAACTAATGAAAATATAAAGAAAAATAATCCTATCATCTCTCACTACTTTTTCCTGTTTTTATTTTTCCAGTCTCCTCCCCTCCCTTCACCCCAAACCCTGTCATTTCTAAGAAGCTAAAAGAAGTTCTATATATCATACTCAGGAGACTTTTCTGGTTGCTATTCTTTAAAATGCTCCAAAGGTAATGGGGAGATGTACATTAAGTAGAGATGCTGATTTGTTAAATGTGGCCAAAAATTTCCTCCCATAATAAAAATATTAGAATTGCCTTCAGAGCCAATTTCTTTAGAGCTGTTTTCACATAGTTTAACAAAAAGACAAATTTGCCAACTGCCAATGAAACCAACAGTAAAAATGAAACCCTCGGGAAATGATTTAATCTAAACCACATTGAAAATGAATAGACTTATCAAATACATGTTTCAAAATCAGCTTTCCAACCACATATGAAGGAATGGAAGGTGCTTTATGTTAGGAATCACTGGACAAATGCAAGGCTCTTCCAGATCTGATTATGTCCAAGGTCAGAATAGCCAGTACTAGCAGAGGATCTACAAGGAATCAGTCTTGGTTGCTAACATAAAACAGACATCACGCTCCTAACCACTATATCCATTTCAGCTTATCTTGCATTCTATAAACAGGCAAAATGAGAATTCAGAAATCAAATATAGAGAAGGAGAAACAACAAGAGGCATACACAGTCCTTATGAAATACATTAATTGGGTGGAGGGTGTCAATTATTCATACTGATGAATATATGCTACACTCATCTTTTCATTCAACATTCTGTTATATGTGCTGGGGAAACCACAATAAATGCGAGTCTCCACTTTGATGCTAGTGTGGAATACAGGCACTACAGATGTTTCTAAAGGTGTGAAAAGTACTATGAAAAGTGCAGCAGCGGGTTTCAGAAGCACATAATGGGTAGAATTATCTGGAGTTCAGATTAGGCTGGTGTGAAGAAGGGACAACTAGTACTGAACATGAAAAACGAGCAGGAATTAAAGTAGAAGAGCATTGTAGAAAAGAACATATTTACACTTCTGGAGAGAGAGAAAATAAAAGACGCCCTGAGGGCAGTCAAGAGACTACATGGAAGCAGGTTGCATGGGGTTGTAGAGGTGAACAGAGCCAAAAGGTTGCGTAAACAAGGTTTGGATTTAATTTTAGCAGCAAGCATATGCTGTTGAAGGCATTTAAGCTACAGCAACAGGAAAGTGAAAGTGAAGTTGCTCAGTCGTGTCTGACTCTTTGCGACCCCGAGGACTGTAACCTACCAGGCTCTTCTGTCCATGGGATTCTCCAGGCAAGAATACTGGAGTAGGTTGCCATTTCCTTCTCCAGGGGATCTTCCCGACCCAGGGATTGAACCCGGGTCTCCCGCCTTGCAGGCAAATGCTTTAACCTCTGAGCCACCAAACAACAGGAGGAGTAATATAATTAGACTTACAGTTTTCAAAGAATATTCTGTATGTAAACTAGAGGCTGGATTTGAGAAAGACAAGAAGGAATAACTTCACTCACTAAATATATATTGTACAAACTACTGATGACAATATTTGCCTAGGCACTAAAGATATGGTAGCAAATGGAAAAAAAAAAAAAAAGATAAATAGTAGGAACATCAAAAAGGAGATTAACATGATAGTCCAATTGGGAAGTAAGGGTGCATGGACTAGGATAGGATGCTGACCTTAAGATCTGAGAGGTTTTTGAGACCTTTCACATGATTTAGTGATAATGCAGTACTAGAAGTGAGCAGTGAGAAAGAGGACTAATGGAACTACTTATAAATGTACAATATAAAAAATAAACTTGAGGAGTAAGCAAGTTCAGGGAGTGTATCAATAAATTCAGCTTTGAACATCTTTCCAAAAGATTTTAAGGTATATTGAAACATCCAAGTGGAGAAATCAAATAAGCTTTATATAAATTGGTGGGTGGAGAAGGAAATGGCAACCCACTCCAGTGTTCTTGCCTGGAGAGTCCCAGGGACGGGGGAGCCTGGTGGGCTGCCGTCTATGGGGTCGCACAGAGTCGGACACGACTGAAGCGACTTAGCAGCAGCAGCAGCAAATTGGTGGGGCTTGACTAGGATCAAAGATGGATCTAGGATCGGTGGGACTTGGCTAGGATCAAAGATGGATCTAGGTAGTCAGTGAAATCATGGAAGTGGATGAGATGAGCTGGGAAGAGTGTATCAAGTGAAAAATAAAGCACTGTGAAATTCCAACATCTATAGGTTACTTCCTGGTGGCTCAGAGGATAAAGCATCTGCCTGCAATGCAGGAGACCCGGGTTCGATCTCTGGGTTGGGAAAATCCCCTGGAGAAGGAAATGGCAACCCACTCCACATGGACAGAGGAGCCTGGTGGGCCACAGTCCACAGGGTCGCAAAGAGTCGGACACTGAGCGACTTCATTTTCACTTTCACAGGTTACTTAGAAAAAGAGTTAATAAAAGAATCTGAAAAGGAATAACCAGAGAAACCATGAAAAATGGAGCTTTGAGAAGAATGGTGGTCACTGTGACAAATGTTTCTGTGAGGTCAAATAAGGACTGAAAATTGTCCATTGTATTTAACAATATGAAAGTCATTGGCAACCTTGATGAAAGCAGTTTTAAAGTAGTGGAGAAGGTAAAACCATATTATAATGGGTAGAAGGGTGACTGTGAGATTGGAAAATAGAAATAGTAAGAACAGCTCCTTTATGAAGTATCTGGAAAGGGACAAGAGGGAAAGCAGGCAATCAAGATGTGATTTTATCCAGGTGGAAAAGCCTGGGGACTCTTCTCCCAGAAGGGAATGCCTGGTGAAAACTTCAGCGTGAAGGATGCCCAGTGACGGGTGCTCAGACACCCTCCCAAAGCTCATCACACCCCAAAAGATTTGGGAAATTGTACTAGTTTCTCACTCTCATCTCTACTACTTACTTTTTGATTTTTCAAATTGAGAGAAATCTGAGACTGTTTAAAAGCTGATTGGAATGAGTCAGTAGATATGGAGAAATTAAAGCTCCTGGAATTAGGAAGGATTTAACAAAAAGGTAAGTTCCCAGAAAAAGGAAGAAACTGTAGAATTTAAAACAGAGTGTAGGAATCAGACTTTTACAACAGGAGCTTAAATTACGAAAGTGGATAAGCAGGAAAAGATGATTGAAATAGCTGGATTTGTGAATTTAGTAGCACTAAGTTGAGTGAGTTCTTGTCTGATTATGTCTAATTTCTTTGTAAAAGAGGAGCCAGATCTATCACCTTAACTGTCCCTGATCTGGAATTTTGAAGACAGCGGGACAGTTTGAAATGGGAAAGTAAACTGAGAGACTGCTGGGTCACATCATGTGCTCAGATGGAGATGATGACCACGAAGTTAAGACAGTGTCAAGAAACACCCAATATATCAGACACGGACACACGAGAAAGAGGATGGTTGGATTCGCCCAGGATTTAGGGTTTCCCCAGGTGGGTGAAATTACACTGGGAAGTTGGGGTATTAGAAGAGAGAAGTTTGAAATGATAGAATACTGCATATAGGCTAGATAAAAGTAAGAGAAAAGCAGGAGGCCGAGGAATCAATGAATTTGAAGTCCCAGTGTGTGTTAGAAGAGGGGTTCATGAGGACAATTTAGTCAGACAGCTCCCAGCAATGAGACTAAATTATGGTTTTGGAACAGTTTTGACTGATGTCAGGCTCCAGACTGTGGCCAGCCAAGGATAAAACTGGATGAAGGAAGAGGTCCTCAGAGAGAAAGAAACTGAGAGCCCAAGATATGGGATGGATTGCTTATAGAGCATGAAAGTCCCCCTGGATGATGACTGGACTTTGAAAGCAGAGGCAGAGCACCCTTGGGATTGAACATTCCCTGAGAAGGACTCACTGGTGGTCAGCAGAAAACAGCAAGAAGGAAGCATGAGAGGGTGACGAAACAAAACTCGTGAGTCTCCAAGAAGCAAGATCATCATCTCATAGACTTGGGGAATGAAAATCACACCAGGGATCGGTGGCAGGATGTAGCAGAATGAGCCCCTGGGAGGGAGAATCCTCAGGTGGGACCCAGGTTTCTGCTACAACCGGGAGGTACAGGGAGAAGCCAATAAACAGCACAAAGGTACAGGGAAATTTGTTCATCAGTTACCAGAAATTCTGAGTGCCAGATGGAAGGGAAGAAGGAGTGAAACTAGAGTGGAGGGTGACACTGTGGGGGGGTGGGTGGCAGGAAACCCTAAAAATGCTACAGAAAAGGGAGACAATAAACACAGGGACAAAGAGAGACAAGCAGGACAGAGGAAGAGTAGTGATGTGATGTCCTTGAAATCCTGTCTTTAAGTATCTGTTTAATGTTTACTTAAAGAGATCGGGGGGAATCTGACTTCATAGTGATAAAAAGTATCTGGATTTTCTTTAGGCTTTTTAAAATTGAAGTATAGTTATTTTACAACGTTGTATTAGTATCAAGTGTACAGCAAAGTGATTCAGTTTTACATACACACTTTTCCAGATCCTTTTTCGTTTAGCTTACTACAACATATTGAGCATAGTTCCCTGTGCTATATAGTAGGTCCTCGTTTACGATTTTATGTATCATAGTGCATATATGTTTATAAATTAGGAGTTTGGAATTTAAAAGTATCTGTATTTTTAAGTTCAAAATGTGGGTTGCATTAAACACGTGGAAGGACAATTTCTGAGATATTAAGTGTCTCCATTTTCTCCTTCTCCTCGCCGATTGAGCAGGCAGCAGACTCCAGAGGAGGGACCTCTATCCACCTGACCTCACCATCCTGACTGAGGGACTCCTGCTAGAACTCCTGCCCTCTGGCTCCTTACTCTCTCCCTGCCAAGGGGCAGTGACGCGGCTAATTGGTGAACTCAGCATGTGCTTGGCTTAGTGGCTTCCGAGGCTCCTCCCCTGGCTTCTTCCTGCCCTCAGGATGTGCACATTATCTGTTCTCTGCCAAGGGGAGAGCTCCTGGGACAACGAGTTAGCAGAGGTTTGCTAGGGGCTGAATACATAAGACTTACTTACCCAGGGGTGCAGCATTAGGAAGCCCACCGTGCACACAAAGAAAAGGCCATTTTATCGAGTCACCTTCCATAGTAGCAAAGCTAACATTTTAAATCTCCATTCTTCTGCTTCCTGTGTCTCATTGTTCAGCTGGCTCCAAACTCAGGATGAAATCAACAGTGTCTTATTGTTGCTATTATAACAAACTACTACGAACTTGGTGACTTAAAACACTATCAATTTGTCATTTGATGGTTCTGTAGTTCCCAGGATTCAGGGATGAGGGCATCGACATCCTAAGGGACCACAGACTTTAGACCGCCTGATACCCCGCTTGCAGGTCCAGTGCTCCTGCCTTGAAAGAGAAGGAAGGGCAGGAAGCAGTGTTAGCTGTGCCACCCAAGCCTTCCCAGACTTATTTCTAAAAGCCTTGCAGCCACTATTCAGATTTTGCGAGGTGACCTGGAAATTTAAAGAGAAATTGAAGGAAAATAGGAGACAGAGGATTCCCTCCAAACTTACAGGAGGGGTTGCGGAGTTTGGAAGGTGGAGAGAAAGGTCATGGAGTTAGTTGGGAATCTTCCACCACCTGTGAATATGGAGAAGGCAATGACCAGGTGTGTCCCTGGAGGAGCCAGCACCTCAGCACCACAATTCCAAGACCTAGCAAAGATCTCCCTTCCTCATGGTGATGTATGGGGCCAGAGAACCATCTGACTCCATGGAATCTCCATGCCTTATATAGTGAGATCTCTGATTTTCTGCATCATCTTTAAAGACACTTGCTCAAGATAAGCACAATTTTTATTCTCCTCCTTTCATCTCAGGAAAGTTTCCAATTTTGTCCACGGTTTTTTCTCCCCCTCCCCTTCCTCTTCCTCCTCCTTCGATTTTCCTTTGTGACTTTCTAAGCCAGACAATTTCTTGGAGAGCATACTACATTATTTGAATTTTAAGTAATGAATCATTCATATTCAGTACCTGGGACAATGCCACCTGTTGTTCAGTTTTCCTAGCCAAATGAGACACAAGGTGCCAACAGGCTGATTCTAAGGTAGATGGATATATGTAGACACACAAGTGAGATTGGTAGAAATTTTAAAACGTGTGTTTTTAATATTTTCACTAAAGACATTGTTATCTGGGAACCCTAGCTAAAGTGGGATGAGTTTATATTTCCTATAAGGAAATCAAGTTAACCCCATTTTTCCAACACTTCTAAGAATTCTGACACGCTCCTGCTGACACATAGAAAGTACAGAAGTCCAGAAGGGACTGATTTCTGGAGGATGCCGGAGGTAAGCAGTGACGTGAAGCAAGATGGCTGGCAGAGGGGGAACCAGACCTCACAGAATCCGCCTGGGCCTCACTGCAGAGGACTGGGGGCTTTGAAATGAAGGAAGGGATTCCTTTGCCTCTTGATTCAATAAAGCCCCAGGGGGGCTTCCCTGGTAGCTCAGAGGGTAAAGAATCTGCCTGCAGTGCAGGAGACCAGGGTTTAGGTCTCCGGGTTGGGAAGATCCCTGGAGGAGGAAATGGCAACCCACTCTAGTATTATTGCCTGGAGAATTCCATGGACAGAAGAGGAAATGTTCATGGGGTTGCAAAGAGTTGGGCACTTTCACACTTTCAAAAAAGAAACAGCAGGTAGTTGATTCAAAGGCATAAGCAGAGAGCTTGATACCCTGCGTGTAGGGCAGGTAAGATTCCTCTCTGCTTTCCCTGACTGCAGTTCAGGCTCAGCCCCGGGTTTGCGTCAGTGCTGAAGGTGGGATCTCTCTGCTGGGCTGCTGGCTGCAAGGCTCTGAGGGCTCTGTTCAGATTTTTCCCTTCAAGTACTATTTGCTAGACTTTGCTCCCGAAGATAATTCGGTCATTATTCTTAGCTGATTCAGCAGTCATTGAAAGATAACTTGTTTACTTACTTGTGGCTGCCTAGCATCCTATTTCTATGCCTTCCGGTCAGCGTTCCATCTTTCCTTGGGGAGAATCACCCCATTCTGGGGAGCCTTGTGGAAGGGTGATTTCTAATACCGCCTTCCCTAGCAGGCTCCTCCTCTGGAAGCTCATAGGATCTTGACCAGTCCATCGGATGCTTTCTCCTGGGACTCAGAATTTTGAGGAACTGAAACCAATGCTGGAGGAAATGGAAAGGTCAAATTGATTAGAAGTTGTAGCAGAGCAGCGGCATTTGGACCCAAGTGGCTTTACAGCGCGTCCCCGGCTGAATCTGCCTGCTCTGCCTCCAGGACGCCCTGGGCTTCCTGTCCGATGGCCAGTCTTGGATCGTGAGTCTCCTTTCACTGTAGGGACTCCCTCCCAGTATCGTGCTGGCCAGTGTCCTTCTTGTTAAGAGAGCTTGCTTGCAGTCAGGAACCTGACTATTGTATTTTTATAGAGTTTTGATTCTATAAGTCAAGATAGTGAAGAGACAGTATTTAATAATCCCCCTTATGCCATTTGGGCTTTCCCAGTGGTTCAGTGGTAAAGAACCTGCCTGCTAACACAAGAGACATAAGAGACGTGGGTTTGTTTCCTGGGTCGGGAAGGTCCTCCTCCAGGGGGGATCTTGGCAACCCACTCCAGTATTCTTGCCTGGAGAATCCCCATGGACAGAGGAGCCTGGAGGGCTATGGTCTACGGCATCACAATGAGTTGGACATAACTGAAATGGCTGAGCATGCACGCACACATGCCTTTATGACAGTAAAAAGTTGAGTTGGGATGTGGATGGGGACAGAAGGAAATGAAACGCATACAGACCACTTAGAACTTGCTCTTCACACTATTTATGTCAAGAGTACAATCGACTTCAAGCACAGATGGGAACAAATGGCTGTATTGAGGAGGAATGATAAGACAGGAAAACCAGGCTGCCTCCTAGCATTCTTCTGTGTTGATGACATCATTATTTATGAGGAAATACTAAGAATTCCTAGAACTCCAAACACAGAAATCTCTAGACTAAATCACAAAATTAGATTCCAATACAAAGTATATTATTTCTATAATACTATGTTAGTCGCTCAGTCATGTCTGACTCTGAGACCCTAAGGACTGTATCTTGCAGGCTCCTCTGTCCATGAAATTCTCCAGGCAAGAATATTGGAGTGGGTTTCCCCCTTCTCCAGGGCATCTTCCCAATGCAAAGATTGAACCCGGTCTCCAGAATTGCAGGCAAATTCTTTACCATCTGAGTCACCAGGGAAGCCCAAAATATTGGAGTGGGTTGCCATGCCCTCCTCCAGGTATCTTCCCAACCCAGGGATCAAACCTGAGTCTCATATCTTCTGCATTGGCAGGTGGGTTCTATGCCACTAGCACCACCTGGGAAGCCACACTACTAACTACTTGGAAAGCTCAGCTACTCATACATAATCAACTGTTTAGTATCAGAATTCCAAGGAATTAACAGTGGTACAGAATACTTTAAAAGTGCAATGGAAAGAAAAAAAAATCTGAAAGAGACACCTAAAGGAACTGATATTAAGGCCTTACTAGGCCCTACACAATAAGTCCAATCAATCTGTCTTCTCTTCTTTCACACTAGTAAGTAAGGCTGTCAGAGAAGGCAATGGCGACCCACTCCAGCACTCTTGCCTGGAAAATCCCATGGATGGAGGAGCCTGGTAGGCTGCGGGCCATGGGGTCGCGAAGAGTCAGACACGACTGAGCGACTTCCCTTTCACTTTTCACTTTCAGGCATTGAAGAAGGAAATAGCAACCCACTCCAGTGTTCTTGCCTGGAGAATCCCAGGGATGGGGGAGCCTGGTGGGCTGCTGTCTATGGGGTCGCACTTAGTCAGACACGACTGAAGTGACTTAGCAGAAGCAGCAGCAAGTAGGGCGGTGTTTACTCATAAAAGGTTAAATTTAATTAATACTTTTTATTTAAACAAAAGTACTCTTAAAGCTCAGGAAAATGCAACTTAAAGTGATAGTTATAATATCAGCCAACAAAAGGTCCACAGAGAAGTCAAGAACAGATTCAGTTGAAATATTCTAGAGAAGATACACTTCCTGGAAGTGATAATAAAAGAGCCATTTGCCAAGTTAAATAACATGGTGATTATAGGTTTTCAATTAAGCCACCACAACCAACCACATAGATTAAAAGTGAAATGTCGTTACATCAAAGTAATGACATTGGTTTATAGTTCCAAAAGTACTATGTGAAAAACCAAACAGCTCTTTACTAAGGGCAGAAAGGTGAAATGAACATGTAAATGACTGCCAATGCTAAGGAATTTTCATAAATTAAATAGCAATATGGGCTGTTCAGTTATCCCATTCAAAGCCCCATTCCTACACAATTCTGGGAACTTAGAGCTCACATCACTTAGTTATGTAACATTCGCTTATATTTTTGGTTTTAAAAAGAAAATTCTTGTCTAGTGTCAAATGTGAATGAAGTTATATGAGTGGTACATCAAGTGTCTGTTATAAAAGAATTCTAAAACACAGGAAGATCCTAAAAAGCAAGGCCTAAGGAATCTAAGTTTATGACATTGGAATAGTTTAGCATGAGCAGTAATTCAAGCAAGTTTCTTTCGAGTTCTTCCAGTATGTTATCTATTTTTACCCCCACACTTTAAAAATGGGTGGGGGGCATGAAATATAAGTATACATATCTTGAGGCCGGGCAGAAGACTTAATTTTATCCTCTCTCCTGCACCTGCTTACCCATATCTGTGTGCATTAGAATTGACTTGTATGTTGAATTAGAAACATTAATCTATTCAAGCAGTTATCTATCAACAGATATGTCTAGAAACATAAAATGAACAGAGAGGCAGTGTCTGCTGTCAAAGGAAAATGTACTGCTTTGTCTGAGCCCTCCAGTCCATCCTGCTGCTTTTTATATTAGAAGGGAATAGCCATGTCAATGAAAATAGCCTCACGCTTACAGGTCCTGGGGGTGCAACTAAGACTCACCAAAATGTCCCATTCCCTCCTCCCCAATCCCATGCCCACTATCACTGTCACTTTGCTTCTGGGTCTTGCTGCCAGCTGAGCAGAAAACCTTCAGAAAGAGAAACTGGCCTCTGGCAGCAAAATGCCTGGTGCCCCAAGTTGGAGGTAGATGGTAGTGGTGTTCAGCAGTGGACCTGCATGTCCTCTACCCTTTGGCCACATCCCTGCATCCCCACCAGAGCTGCTGCTTGTTGGCCCCAGCAGGTGAAAACGGCTGAGCCCACAGCCTTGGCTGGTGGTAAGGTAGGTCCTTGATGTTAAGTCAAAGGAAAGGCAAGAGAGGCAGCTTGTTGAGTGAAGAGTTAGGAAAGATTACAGACTGGCAGCCACCAAAACCAAAATCCTAACTGCTTTAATATGTCTCAATAGGAAGGGAAATTGCCAACGTCTTGATAAGCAACTGTGTCTTAATTCCCCTAGAAATACTCTGTATGGAGATTTATAACTGTATTTATAACAGTCACCAATACTATCACTTGTGAGCCACACTCATCTCAACATGGATTTAAATACAGACCCTTATGTAACTGTATCATATCCCTCACTGGAGTAGAAATTACGTGGAGATATTTTTTTAATATAATCTCTTTTATAATGATGACTGCTCTCCAGATGCATCTGGGGTTCAGTCCTTAAGACAGCATGCTTATTCACTTTTATAATAATGTTCTTTTGGGTAGAAATCTCCTGGTGAGGTTGAATCAAATATTTTCTTGATTTGTTTCAAATCATGCTAATTTAGATTGCTTAAGGAAAAAAAAATGCTTTTATTTGTAAGTATCTTCCTTTGCTTCAAAATGAATTAAGGCAGCAAAGTAAAACAAATTAGAACCAAACACTGGAAAGACTTCAAACAAAACAAGATATAAAATGAAAAATGAATACAAAAAGGTGTAACATAGAGCCAGGAGTGAGACTGATTCGATTGCGTTCTCCTTAAATAGCCCGTGCCATTTAGCACAGCTGCATGCCCTTCCATCTACTCACTCTAATAATTAATTATTTAGTGTCTATGTACCAGACACTCTCCGTGGAACGCTCCACCCTTGGCTTTCAGAGCAATGTCCTCTTATGATAGAACTCCTCTCTGTTCTCTTAATTGGCCCCTAATCCTTCTGCCATTTCTCAAAGGCCACAGGATGTTTTCACCTTAACATCCTGGGGATTCCACAAACTTACAAAACTGTCCCATGTTGACCAGCCTGAAATCCCACAACTCTAGGAGACTGAGTCTCCTTCACTTTACTAAGGTCCCCGCCAAACTGCCAGTCACCTAGGCATTAAACTACAAAAGCATTTGTTTTATCCCTCACCTCCCCATCACCCTGACAACAAGCGCAAAGGGCGATGGACAAAATCAAGGATGCACTGTTGTATGCGCTCCATGAAAGAGGCAAGACAGGCCTCTGTTTACAGAAAGGTGAGTTGGATGAAAGACAAATCAGATTTAGGGAGGAAAAAAGGAGGCTATTGTGGGAATAGTAAAGAGACATAACCATGTCTGCAAAAGATTAAAATATTTATAAAACAGTGCTACCCACAAATTCATAGCAACAAATGTGAGAAGCTAGGTTTGTACATTTGATTACTTCCCTCAGTAAATAAACATATATTGACTCAAGGAATAACTTTCCCAATGCTATTACTTTAGATGAATAATTGATTCTGGCTATACACAAAGAGCACAGCAATGAAATTGCTTGGGAGTACTTATATATTAATAATTTTGTTTTAGCTTTTAAATATCTTCAGGCAGCATACTTGTCATCAAAAAACTATTGCTTTTTGAAGATTTCTTTTGTGCCAGACAGTATTCTAAGTTCTCCATACTGGTTGTCACCCTGTACAGTAAGGTATTACTATAAATATGAAGAAACTGAAGTTTAATAAGATTGAGTGTTTTCTTTAAGGTCAAACAGTTAGAATGTGGTAGGGCATAGAATGGAACCTAGCAAGTCTGATACCAGATTTGGTCACATTAACTAGATCACTGCTTAACCATTAATTTAGGATATGTGATAGTTACAAAACAACCTTCAAATCTTAGTGGCCTAACATAACAATAGTTTCTTTCCCAAATAGACCTCAGAGTCTAAGTCAGTCAAGCCTTCTCCAGGGCAATTGCTCCAGGGGGTGACCCCATGGTCCTGGTTGCTCGCATTTTGGGGCTCTGCCATCTGACCACACTGTTGCTGCAGCTGCCATGACAGAGAGCTGGAGAGCTGCATGCCAGCATGGACATCATTCAACCTGGAAGTGACATCTGTCATTTTTGCTCACAGTTCATGGCTCAGAGTCATCACCTAGTCACATCCTTACTACATGGGAAGCTAGAGAACGTCATCCAGAGTTCCTAAGAGGAGAAGAATGAAATTGGCTTTGGTGTCTCAACGCTAATGCTCTCAACCACTCAGCTTGGGAATTCTTGAAGAGGCTGTTTTATATGCAATATATAACTTTATTCAATAGAATACCTTTTAGGAAGAGCACTGTCTGTATCTAGAAGAACTATTTCCTCAAGGGAATTTTAGAGAATGTATGGCTATAAAATGCTGCAGTCCATGAGGTCGCAAAAGATGCTTCTTAGTGACTGAACAATAATCAGGCTCCAAGAGCATGATGGAGTTCCACAAGGTCATTAGCAGCTTTTAATGAAATGAAAAGCAGGGAAATTTTTCTTCTTACAAGAATGATCAAAAACAGAGAGAATATACTTAACAAGTAATTAGAGTAAGCTCCAGCCTAAAGAACCAGTGGAGCCCATTCTTGCTGTAAGAGAAATCTTTTCTTGTTCTGCTCTCAATCTCTTTGAGAGACACAGGAAAAGAAAAGATAGCATGAAGCTAAAGGGTAATGCGATCTCTCCCTGGGGCCCCAGTCTTTAGTAAAATTGACCAGAGGACGTATTCAGAACAAGTCAATTTTTTGTGTGTGGAAAATGGTAAAGAGAAAAAGGGCATATTTGGGCTGATGTAACCCACTCCAGTGTTCTTGCCTTGAGAATCCCAGAGATGGGGGAGCTGGGTGGGCTGCCTTCTATGGGGTTGCACAGAGTCGGACATGACTGAAGCAACTTAGCAGCAGCAGCAGCAACCAGCCACAAAGGTCCGTCTAGGACCCGGGCATTCTGCACACCAAGGAAATGCACTTCCTGAAGGAGTGCGTGGAGTGCATGGGGGCAAAATACCACCTGCTGCTCATAAAACTAAATCAGAAGAAAATATCAAGGAAGGAAAAACAGAGAGTAAGAAGGCAGAGGAAAACACAAAGACAGATGAACCATCAAGTGAGGAAGGTGATCTAGAAATTGACAGTGAAGGTGTGATTGAACCAGACACTGATGTACCTCAAGAAATGGGAGATGAAAATGTAAAGATAGCTGAGGAGATGATGGATCAGGCAAATGATAAAAAAGTGGCTGCCACTGATGCCCTAAATGATGGTGAACTACAGAAAGCCATTGACTTGTTCACAGATGCCATCAAGCTAAATCCTCATTTGGCTATTCTGTATGCCAAGAGAGCCAGTGTCTCCATCAAATTATAGAAGCCAAATGTTGCCCTCTGAGACTGTGACAGTGAGCTATTGAAATAAACCCTGATTCAGCTCAGCCACACAAGTGGTGAGGGAAAGCACAGACTTCTGGGCCATTGGGAAGAAGTTGCCCATGATCTTGCCCTTGCCTGGAAGCTGGATTATGATGAAAATGCTAGTGCAATGCTGAAGGAAGTTCAACCAAGGGCCCAGAAAATTGCTGAACATCAGAGAAAGTATGAGCAAAAACATGAGGAGCATGAGATCAAAGAAAGAATAAAAAGGGTTAAGAAGGCTCGGGAAGAACATGAGAGAGCCCAGAGGGAGGAAGAAGCCAGAAGACAGTCAGGATCTCAGTGTGGCTCCTTTCCAGGCAGCTTTCCTGGGGGAATGCCTGATAATTTTCCTGGAGGAATGCCTGGAATGGGAGGGGGAATGCCTGGAATGGCGGGAATACCTGGGCTCAGTGAAATTCTTAGTGATCCAGAGGTCCTTGCAGCCAAGCAGGATACAGAAGTTATGGTGGTCTTCGAGGATGTGGCCCAGAACCCAGCAAATATGTCAAAATATCAGAGCAACCCAAAGGTTATAAATCTCATCAGTAGGTTGTCAGCCAAATTTGGAGGTCAAGCATAATGCCCTTCTGACATAAAGCCCTGCTGGAGGAAAAGCAACTTAGATCACCTCATGGATGTTGTAATAATACAAACCAGTGTACCTCTGACCTTCTCATGAAGAAAGCTGGGGTGCTTTGAAGATAATCCTTACCCCGTTGCCCCAAAAGCAGCTAAAAACATTTTACAGTGGTTTGCCATTAGGGTATCCATTCAGATAATTTTTCCTACTAGAAATTAAAAACTTTAAGCAATTTTTAAACCTTAAAAAAAAATCAAAGCTATGGTTTTTCCAGTAGTCACGTATGGATGTGAGAGTTGGACTATAAAGCAAGCTGAGCGCCAAAGAATTGATGCTTTTGAACTGTGGTGTTGGAGAAGACACTTGAGAGTCCCTTGGACTGCAAGGAGATCCAACCAGTCAATCCTAAAGGAAATCAGTCCTGAATATGATGCTGAAGCTGAAACTCCAATACTTTGGCCATGTGATGCGAAGAACCAACTCATTGGAAAAGACCCTGATATTGGGAAAGATTGAAGGCAGGAGGAGAAGGGGACAACAGAGGACAAGATGGTTGGATGGCATCACCAACTCGATGGACATGAGTTTGAATAAACTCCGGGAGTTGGTGATAGACAGGGAGGCCTGGCATGCTGCAGTCCATGGGGTCACAAAGAGTGGGACATGACTGAGCAACTGAACTGAACTGAACCAGCATCAGAAACAGGAGATTTAACTCAGGAACCAGAAGTCAAGGAGGCCACAGGAGAGTGATCTCCTGGAAATCAATAGAAATCTGGAATTTAAATCTTTGATTTATTTCTTTTTTAATCAAACTAAAGCAAACTGTGAGCCCACATCCATAGGACTGATGGGATAATTCACATCAGTCATTTCTGCGCACTCCCCCCACCATATGGTTTTGGAAAAGTCCCAGAACACTATGCAAACCAAACAGCAGGGAGCTCCCTTAGGTTACCTGTAATCATTGTCTGTCTGCATTGGTCAGCATCTCTGTCCCCAGATGTCACTACCCCAGCTCACTTGCAGCCCTCCAAAGGACAAATCTGTTTCTTCTGTGCCTTAGCATCCCTGAGCCAAAGGTCCTGAATTTCTAGGGTGCCAAGGAGTTGTTTTTCTAGCAACTCTTCAATCTTGGGTTGAATCTCTTTCTTCTTTCTTGCTACTGTCAGGGTTCTAATGACTGGATATTTTTACTCCCTTAAAATTCACGTTAAATCCTAACCCCTAACGAGATGGTATTAGGAGGAGGGGGCAATTAGGTCATAAGGATGGAGCCCTCGTGAATGGGATTAGTGTTTCCTTATGAAAGACCCTACCCAAGAGAACGCTCTGCTCTCTGTCATGTGAAAATACAAGATGGTAGTCTGCAACCCAGAAAAGGAAGCTCACCAGAATCCAACTGTTCTGGAACCTGATCTTGGACCTCAAGGTTCCAGAACTGCAATAAATAACTTGTTATTGTTTATAAACCACCCAGTCTACCATTTAGCAGCCCAGACTAAGCTTCTGGGGCTCCCTGATTTCCTCTCTTCCTCCAGAACACCCAGAATAATATCTGTAACATTCCTACAAAGTAAAATTTCAAACAAAACAAAGCAACCCCTCCCATATACATACATAGAATACACATAGACAATGAAAAAAACAATTTGGGGTAGGAAATACACTAGGATGATGACAGTGGTCATCTCTGAGAAGTGAGATTATGGAATCTTATCTTCTCTGTTTTCCAAAACTTCTGTGGGGAATACATGCAACTGTTGTAATAAATCAACAGCACTTCCCTAGGCTGAGGTGAATTTCAGGGCAAAATGTTTCCAACCTGCTGACAGCTCCCACCTGGAGCTCCTGACTTCCTTTCAGCCTCTCGCCTGTTCAGCCTTGTCATCACTAGAAAATTCTGAGGAATTTGTGACCCCAGGGCTAATCCCCACCTGATGGGGGCTGAAAGTCAGTAAATGTCTCAACTCTCTACCCTCCAGTAGGACATCTGACACGTGTCCTACAAAGCACCTCAGAGAATCCCAGTGACCCAGAGTGCAAGGTGCTCAGCAACACACTTTACTGGCTTTTCTCCATTCCATCGCACCTTCTCCAGTTCCTCAGCTGTGCTCCCGGGGATCACTTCACAGGTAAACTACTCCTGACTGAGTCTTCCTTGGAAAGGAACGTGAACCGAGACAGAGGAAAAGTCAGTATTTCGCAATGTCACACTTGTTCACATCTGTCTATCATGCTGTGGGCTCTACTGAGAGCTCCAATGAACCAGGCGAAGAGAATTCCTACAAACAGGACCCTATGGCTTATGAGGCATTGACCTTCATCCTTATCTCTGTTCCTCTACATCACCTAGTATAGAGTTTTGCTCACATTACTCTATTAAATGGTTGTGGAATTCTCTAATGGAAACTTGAATTCTTCTTTCAATGAACCAACACTAGCATGGGTTCAAAACCAGACTTTTGAATCTCTATTTGCAGCACAACCAAAGGATGCTCCTTAAAGGGCACTGTTAGCTCATTGAAGGGCTGCTGCTGCTGCTGCTAAGTCGCTTCGGTGGTGTCCGACCCTGTGCAACCCCAGAGATAGCCCACCAGGCTCCTCTATCCCTGGGATTCTCCAGGCAAGAACAACTGGAGTGGGTTGCCCCTTCCTTCTCCAATGCATACATGCATGCTAAGTCGCTTCAGTCGTGTCCAAATCTGTGCGACCCCATGGACAGCAGCCCACCAGGCTCCTCTGTCCACGGAATTCTCCAGGCAAGAATACTGGAGTGGGTTGCCATTTCCTTCTCCCCCTTAAAGGGCACAGGTCTTTTTTATATATAATTCATCACAGTGCCCAGAAGCACATGTCTGAAGTCAGTGATGTGATTTTGTAAATCAATTCAAGTGGGTGCCATTTCAATGATGGTCAATAGTGTACTTTAAAAGAAATGTCACTTCCCCTTCCCATTTCCTCTAGAATCATCACATCCTTTGCCATCAGTTGTACCTCCACAATGGTTAGTTACCCTCAGAGAGTAAATACTGGCTGGCTGGCATTCTCTTATATGAGCTCTCCATGAGTCACTGGATCCAAAATTTGCTGGTATCATGAGAATTTCTATTTATGATGATGAGACAGAAGTACTAACTGCATAATCCTTGAAGGCTGTTGTCAAAGAAAAAATGAATTGTTTTCTTAATTGTATTACTCTTCAAAAATTGGCAGTCTGTCTGTGGGCAACTAGTACCTGTCAGTTAACCAGTTTATTAATAGTAAGATCTCACATGTGCTGAACAAACTGAGGTCCACAAGAATTCATCAACTACATCGCCAAAGGCATTGACTGCCATGCCTGACACTGTTGCTAGTCTGTCCCTCTGCCCCATGACTAGTGTATAGCTCAAGTCTTTAACCTTGGCATCCTGAAAGCAAGGATGGAGGCTGAACAGAGGAGAGAGGAGTCCACAATAGCTTGAACTTTGGAATCCGATACAAGGCTGTAATCTTTGTTTATACATTTAAACTACTTCATTATGACCTAGTAGATATCTGACAAATAAAGGTAAGCATGATTTTCATAACCTTTTTAAATACCCAAAAAAGGGTCTCAAGTACTTGGTGGCATTGAAAACTTTCAGAAAATGCTCCTCATCCCTCACTGCATTTGAAGTCTGGGATTAATTTAGGACTGATCGTACCCAAGGAAAAGTCAGCAAAGTTACTCTTCATCTGGAGTCCTCAGTTTCCCCACTCAGTCCTCTTCACTCTTCCTCCTGAGTGCTCAGAGTCCATCAAATGGCAAAGGGTCAATAACAAACATTGGACTTGACACCATAGACCTCTCCTTCATCTGGAATATAGATCAGAATGCAGTCTTGCTGTGAGTCATTTTTAGATGAAGACAGAGATTCACGTTCCATTTGTGTTTGTGTCTGGACTGGAGACAATATTGGAGGACTGGAGATGAAAGAGTGACAAAGAAGGTTGGTGGGCTCTTACCCAAAAGGCTCATTTTGGACATACATTCTCCCAGGTTCTCCTCTCTTTCTTCCTGTTCCTATCACTAGTCTCCTAGTCTTTCTTCCTCTATCTCTACTTCAAATGTGAGTGAAAATAGATTTAAGGTATTTTCTGTTTTGTATTTACATTTAAGGATGAACCTATTTATTATGCAGTATGCACCATTTATGATATTTTCTTATATAATACCTTAGTGCCTCTGTTTACATTCAAACTCAGTTTTCCTTACTCTAAATTTAGTGTTATTTTCTCTATGCAAAATTATTCAAAGGAAGGTAGTCAAAGTTAACTGGAATAAGTGCCCTTGTACTTCTTTTATCCAGTTACCCAGTTTTAGGTCAAACTCAAAGGTGACAGTGAATTCAAGTACCCCAAAATGTATACAAGCATATCATCTTCAATGAGCAAGTAATGGTTGAGAGAAAAGAACAGCTGACCCTTGAACAACAAGAGTTGGAGCACAGGTCCATTTACATGAATTTTTTTTTCAATAAATACATATGGCACTACACGATCTGAGGTTGGTTAAATCCACAGAATCCACAGAGGCAGAACACAGATACAGAAGGCTGGCAGATTTCTGTATCCATAATGGGTTCTGGAACCAATCCCTCATGAGTACAGAAGGACAATTCTACTATTATACCTGTGATTGGTACCCACACACACTGTGGTTAATCTTTCAGTCGTGTCCAATCCTTTGCAACCCCATGGACTGTAGCTCTCCAGGCTCCTCTGTCCATGGGGATTCTCCAGGCAAGAATACTGAAGTGGGTTGCCATGCCCATCTTCAGGGGATCTTCCCAACCCAGGGATCTATCCAGGCTTCCTCACTGCAGGCAGATTCTTTACCATCTGAGCCACCAGGGAAGCCCTGAAAGAATACTAACGCTCTTCAAAAACTTATCAATGAAGTCAAAATTGAGGCAGATACTTGAAACTCTTTCTCAACCTGAGAATGGCTTTAGCAACCATTTTGAAACTAGCTTGAGGACATCACGGCATGTCGTTCATGGGCTCGTACCTAAAAGGCTCATTTTGGACATATGTTCTCCTAGGTTCTCCTCTCTTTCTTCCTGTTCCTATCATTACCTCCACATTCTCCTAGTCTCACTTCCTCTATCTCTATTTCAAATGTGAGAGAAAATAGATTTAAGGTATTTTCTGTTTTGCATTTACATTTAGGGATGAACCTATTTATTATGTACTATGTATTAGTTAAAAAACAAAATGATAATAACGTACCCACATAAGGTACCTAGAATGACAGAATGGCTAAATTTGCGGTGGGGAAGTTAGTTAGCTTACTTGTTTCCATGGTCCACTACTTAAATTTTCTAAGTCTCCATTTTCTTACCAATTACACAATAATTCTAGGCCATTGGTAAAGGATTACAAGAAATAATGCATATAAAACACTTGGCACAATCCTAAAACATAATAAATTACCCATAAAAGAAGTTTATTCTGGGCACAGTTATTTCTTTTTTTTAATTCATTTTCTCGTCTCAATTTTCACTTTGTATAGTTTCTATTTAAAATTAATAGCCTTCCTTCCTTCATGTTTTGCTTGTGCTCTCTGTGTGTTATCAATTAGAAATCTCAGCTATTCTGGGAAACAAGGTCTAATTCACCATGGGAGTTGCCACTTTCATTGATAGTAATTATGCTAACAGCAGTGGCCACTCTTGAATCTTAACTACAGCTGTCTTCAAAGGCAGTGACTGACTAGTTTCCTCCAGCCAATGGCATATTGATTATACACCTTCCTGCCTCACTTGCCCTTGCTCTCAACATGGTATTTATGAGCCAATACCCTCTGGCATCCTCACTCAGCTAAGCCAGCCTGAAATGCACCCAGCTCCAGTTCAATTTGAGAAATTAGAGGGTAATGAGAAAATAGGGAGTGAGTTGGTAAAACAAGCTGGGATGATGGAAAATCAGATATGATTCATGTCTAAAGATCAATGAAGGTGAGAGAGTAGGTTACAGCCAAGACAGAGAAGGAAAACAATTTTCCGTGTTATATTGTACTTCTAGAACTATCTCCACAGTCCCAAAGGAAAGAAGCGAAACTTGCCAATGAGCATTTGATGAAGTCAAATTTGGAGTTTGCTCATCATTCATTTAAATATTTACTGAGTACCAACTGTGGAACAGGCTCTCTTTGAGATGCTGTGAAATAAGACTTAACAAAAAGCAAAAATCTCTACTAGCAGAGAGCTGAAGTGGGCTGCCTGCTAGCATTTGACCAATTTTGCTTGTCTCTTCTAGTCCTGTGGGTCT
This sequence comes from Cephalophus harveyi, assembly GCA_006410635.1. Taxonomy (NCBI): domain Eukaryota; kingdom Metazoa; phylum Chordata; class Mammalia; order Artiodactyla; family Bovidae; genus Cephalophus; species Cephalophus harveyi. Next base: position 27,472 of record SJYT01040313.1, read on the forward strand.
GAAGTTTTCTTGAGTTAAAAAGAAGTCAATAGACTTTCACTTCTCTTTTGCTGACTTTTTGAGCAAGAAGCTCTTGAAGGAGCCACACTTGTGAATTAAAAGAAGTTAGAAGAGCTAGGGAGGGAACCATGTATAAAGGTGAGGAAAACGACTTTCAAAAAACTAGAAGGCACGCAGAAGCAAGCCCACTGAAGCTAGAAAGTGTATTGACGATATCAAGTAAGGAAAGAGAGAGTGAAGCCCTTTAAAACCATTTCCAATGTTAAACATCCATGCTGGGGTTACTAAAGCTGAAGAAATTAAGGTTAATTTAGCACTTTTCCTAAGCTAACTCAGTTAAAAGCCAGTCAGCATCATGATATCATGTGGCACAACTATTAGAACTTCCCTTAATGAAAGCAGCAGTCCTTGGTCCACAGGTCAGACACTTTATTTTAGAACCTAGAAACAAGAGTAGTACAAGTTTGTCCTCTGATTCTCCATAGAATCGAGGAGAAAGATACATGTTGACAGTGGACTAATTCTTAATATCTAGAGGTTTCACACATAAAAGACTACTTAGGAATTGAAAGATCAGATGACCTTATAAGCAGTAGTCAAGAGAATGATAATTAGTGAACATGAGTTACTTTTCCTGCTTATTACCACATCAAATAGTAACTAATGTCAAAAATTTTGGTCAAATAATTTGAAAATTCAATAATTTATAACTTCTCCCTTTAAGTCCCAGATTCCACCCCCAAATTGTGTTAACTTTCACAGCAACAGATAACTCCCTTTATGTCAATTATTATTTTTAGATTATATTTTTATATTGATTTGGATGATTACTTAATTGGCCTCTTTTCCCTCCACAAAGCTATAAGTGGCCAGGAGAGCACAGACCAAGTCATATTTTTACTAATTACTGAATCACCAGCACCTAGCACATAGTAGGACCTCAATTAACATTTGCTAATCGAATGAACTTCCAACCTTTAAGACTGCAGACTTGGTTATATTCCAAACACAACATTATGATAGGCAAAACTGGTGTGAATGAGTTATGAGGAACTGAGGAAAGGGAAACAAAATGAGATTATTTACGATAAGTAGTGAATTGTGCTGTGGGAAAATCCAATTCAAAATTCCAGGAAAGGGTAGGCACAGACCCATGGGAACTAGATGTGCTGATGTCAACTTCGTCAGTAGCTTTTGGGCTGATATTATTAATACTCATTGTCATCATCATTATTATTTGCAGCTATTTCTGTGCTAGGCATGTTACATATATTATTCCTAATCACCAATAAACCTGCTTATGTGTGATTATCCTCGTTTTACAACTGAAGAGACGAAGGCTTCCAGAGTTAAGCAGAAAAGCCAGAAATCAAACTCAACTATGATCCAAGCGTACTGCACCTCCTCCCCCAACACCGGCTCAGGAATCACAGTTTTTTCCCACTAGATGTCTTCCTCAACATTCACCATCTTAGATTTCTCAGCAAACACTTTGCCCCTCCACTTGACTTGCTTTGACACTACTGGTGGCCATTAGATTCAGCCTGTTTTTTCAGAGAAAATGTTTTCTTTTCTGTGACTTAGTAGTTTCTTACCTAGTCCTGTTCTGACAACTCCGGCTGCTCTAGCCAAAACGTAAATGAAACAACCCTGAGAAGAATACCCTTTGGTAGAGGCCTGAAATCATTCCTGTTTTGTCTTGCAGGAGAGCGCCAGCTTGAGGATATCACTCACTCCCCACAGGAAAGCCATACAGCATGACAGAAGGGGTCCTTTAGTTAAGACGAAGTGAAGTAAAGTGAGGTCGCTCCATTGTGTCTGACTCTTTGCGACCCCATGACTGTAACCTACCAGGTTCCTCCATCCCTGGGATTCTCCAGGCAGGAATACTGGAGGGGGTTGCCATTTCCTTCTCCAGGAGATCTTCCCAACCCAGAGATCTAACCTGGGTCTCTCGTATTGCAGGCAGATGCTTTACCATCTGAGCCACCAGGGAAGTCTAGTTAGAACCACAGGATACTTTAAAAGTTTCCTTTAAAAAGCATAATTCTTTTTTTCCTCAGTGGTTCAATAAAGGAAAGTGCCAAGTCAATCACATTTATGTTGTAACTTCCCATCTCTAGGCATCTTTATTTGCACATTAGAAACCTTACAAATATTTAGTGAATCTAACTGGTTTTTAATAGATCATCTATTCTAGGGAGGAAGGAAGATCCAGTCTGAAGATGACAACGAAGACTTAAGGAATATATCTAATCAGATTTGATGGCAATAACCAGTGGAAATTGGAGTAGGAAATGGCAACCCAATCCAATATCCTTGCCTGGGAAATTCCATGCACAGAGGAGCCTGGCAGGCTACAGTCCCTGGGGTCACAAAAGAGCTGTACACAAATGAGGACACATGCATCCTGGGTTGAGTTAAACTAGTGGAAATGAGTGGAATTATAAAAAAGTGTGTGGTTCTAACTAGTGCATGCCGTAGACCTTAGTGAGCACTGACCTACAATGCCAAAACCTAAAAGACCATCAGAGCAGCTTAGAGAGACTAGAATTAAATTTAGTGTGAATTTTCTTTCCTCTCATCTACAGCTGACTGTGGAAAAATGGATGATGTTTTTCAGTGACCCACATATATATGAAATTTTGGGTTCCCTATGGATGGCTAAGACAGAAAACTTTGGAAATTATGCTGGGTTCAATGAGAACTGCTGCTGCTGCTGCTGCTGCTGCTAAGTTGCTTCAGTGGTGTCCGACTCTGTTTGACCCCCTAGACGCAGCCCATCAGGCTCCGCCGTCCCTGGGATTCTCCAGGCAAGAACACTGGAGTGGGTTGCCATTTTCTTCTCCAGTGCATGAAAGTGAAAAGTGAAAGTGAAGTCGCTCAGTCATGTCCAACTCTTAGCGACCCCATGGACTACAGCCCACCAAGCTCCTCTATCCATGGGATTTTCCAGGCAAGAGTACTGGAGTGGGGTGCCATTGCCTGTGAACAGCATATGTCAACTAGTTTACTCCCACTGATTGTCAAGAGTAATTTTCTCTTCTCTTTTTTGGATCATGGTATCTGGCATGTTAAAAAAAAAAAAATAGCTATACACCACCCATTTTCCATCCAACTTTGAAATGTTTGGTCCTTTGCCAAAATATTGATTAAATGTAATAAGTTAATGATCTGAAGGAGAATCTTTTGGACAATGTTTCAAATTAAAAGTACTCCCCACTTTAGGGAAATTCAGTTTATGAAATTCTAAGATTTCAAGCAAAATCTGTGTATAAATTATGTATTGGAAGAAAGATGCAGGGTTTATTTAAATTACTAAAAGAATCTGTTCCATTTCACAAGATCCTCTGAAGGCTTACTTTAAATGGTGCATTAGTGCATTGAAAATATGGGATAGGATTTAATGGCACAGATGAAATTAATATAGCATCACCAGGTTCTCTCCTTAGGAAACTCAACCTATGGATTCCATTCAACAAGTTTACAAGGAGGGCTCAGCTCTGGTAAATACTAGAAGTGTGGGAAGATGGTGCAGGACCGGTGTGTCACTTCACCTCCCTGTAACATAAAAATAAATGATTTTCTTCTGCTCTAAGTGATCTTGGATCCCAAGGCCAGCAACTGAATTTAAAAGAAGCCCTAGATGAATTCCCCTTATATATATTTTTTTAATAAACTAGAAGGAGCATTCACTGATGTGAAAGCACAACTTAATTAAAACTGAAGAGCAGATGAGCTGTAACTGAAGAGCAAGGAAGTGCCATTAAAACCAAAGCTGTCTTCCTCCTCGAGCCCTCCACCCCCAGACACACAGAATGAGCAGCCAAGTACAGAGGGGATATCACTGCCCTGTTAGGATAAGAATAATCACGCTAGTACTGATACCCTGAACAATTATTATAATAATTCCAAAACATTCATTATATTGAACTGTATTGCTGATGACATCACAGTAATGACTACTGAAATAAATCTTAATAATGATCATAATACAGTCAAAATCCCGCCCCCCCAATAATTAGATGGTCTCTCAAATGGCAAGACCAAGAAGACGTGTATTTAGGAGTTTGGAAAGACTTCTGAGGAGAAGATAAGGTGACCTCCTTTTTTTTTAAATTTACTTATTTTAGTTGGAGGCTAATTACAATATTGTAGTGGTTTTTGCCATGCAGAGATATGAATCAGCCATGGGTGTATATGTGTTCCCCATCCTGAACCCCCCTCCCACCTCCCTCCCCATCCCATCCCTCAGGGTCATCCCAGTGCACCAGCCCTGAGCACCCTGTCCGATGCATCAAACCTGGACTGGTGATCTCTTTCACATATGATAATATACATGTTTCAATGCTATTCTCTCAAATCATCCCCCTCTCGCCTTCTCCCACAGAGTCCAAAGACTGTTCCATACATCTGTGTCTCTTTTTCTGAAGGTGACCCCTTTTGTATCACATGTGGCACTGATTATGGATCCACTTTCTCCTCAATACCTGGCTATTGAGATGATTTCCTGTGTTTTCTTCCTTCCTCATCTACCCTCCCAATAAACGCTCATCACCAAAAAGTGCCCAAGCTGGTCACTGTTTCCTGCAACCTGAAAAAGCACAGCCAACTCACCTGGCTAATTCCTCATCTGCCTCACCACTCAAGTCTTACCCCCGTTGGTTTAAGAGATTTCAAGAAGGGAAGAGAAAAATCCACTTGCCACCTTCCCTCCATTCTTGCATATCATTCAACGACATAACGCTTCAGAGAAATAAAAAACATTGTATCTCATCATGAAGAGATTAGCAATCTTTAATCACTACTTTCAGCTAAACCCCATAATTATAATCTTGGGTAAAAAAGTCAGTAGTTACTCAGTGTCCTAATAAATCACCTTCTAGGTGCGGACCCAGCCCAAGACAGCTCTGCATGCCGTTAGTTCAGGCAATGTATTCCATTTGAAACCCTGTCTGATTTAGCTCTCTAGCGTCTGAAATTCTGTACCCCTATGTTTAAGATATATCTCTCCTAAGCAGCATACAGTTGGGCTTTGGTGTTTTTGCTCTTTTTTTTTTTTTACCACCCATTTTCCATCCAACTTTGAAATGTTTGGTCCTTTGCCAAAATATTGATTAAATGTAATAAGTTAATGATCTGAAGGAGAATCTTTTGGACAATGTTTCAAATTAAAAGTACTCCCCACTTTAGGGAAATTCAGTTTATGAAATTCTAAGATTTCAAGCAAAATCTGTGTATAAATTATGTATTGGAAGAAAGATGCAGGGTTTATTTAAATTACTAAAAGAATCTGTTCCATTTCACAAGATCCTCTGAAGGCTTACTTTAAATGGTGCATTAGTGCATTGAAAATATGGGATAGGATTTAATGGCACAGATGAAATTAATATAGCATCACCAGGTTCTCTCCTTAGGAAACTCAACCTATGGATTCCATTCAACAAGTTTACAAGGAGGGCTCAGCTCTGGTAAATACTAGAAGTGTGGGAAGATGGTGCAGGACCGGTGTGTCACTTCACCTCCCTGTAACATAAAAATAAATGATTTTCTTCTGCTCTAAGTGATCTTGGATCCCAAGGCCAGCAACTGAATTTAAAAGAAGCCCTAGATGAATTCCCCTTATATATATTTTTTTAATAAACTAGAAGGAGCATTCACTGATGTGAAAGCACAACTTAATTAAAACTGAAGAGCAGATGAGCTGTAACTGAAGAGCAAGGAAGTGCCATTAAAACCAAAGCTGTCTTCCTCCTCGAGCCCTCCACCCCCAGACACACAGAATGAGCAGCCAAGTACAGAGGGGATATCACTGCCCTGTTAGGATAAGAATAATCACGCTAGTACTGATACCCTGAACAATTATTATAATAATTCCAAAGCATTCATTATATTGAACTGTATTGCTGATGACATCACAGTAATGACTACTGAAATAAATCTTAATAATGATCATAATACAGTCAAAATCCCGCCCCCCCAATAATTAGATGGTCTCTCAAATGGCAAGACCAAGAAGACGTGTATTTAGGAGTTTGGAAAGACTTCTGAGGAGAAGATAAGGTGACCTCCTTTTTTTTTAAATTTACTTATTTTAGTTGGAGGCTAATTACAATATTGTAGTGGTTTTTGCCATGCAGAGATATGAATCAGCCATGGGTGTATATGTGTTCCCCATCCTGAACCCCCCTCCCACCTCCCTCCCCATCCCATCCCTCAGGGTCATCCCAGTGCACCAGCCCTGAGCACCCTGTCCGATGCATCAAACCTGGACTGGTGATCTCTTTCACATATGATAATATACATGTTTCAATGCTATTCTCTCAAATCATCCCCCTCTCGCCTTCTCCCACAGAGTCCAAAGACTGTTCCATACATCTGTGTCTCTTTTTCTGAAGGTGACCCCTTTTGTATCACATGTGGCACTGATTATGGATCCACTTTCTCCTCAATACCTGGCTATTGAGATGATTTCCTGTGTTTTCTTCCTTCCTCATCTACCCTCCCAATAAACGCTCATCACCAAAAAGTGCCCAAGCTGGTCACTGTTTCCTGCAACCTGAAAAAGCACAGCCAACTCACCTGGCTAATTCCTCATCTGCCTCACCACTCAAGTCTTACCCCCGTTGGTTTAAGAGATTTCAAGAAGGGAAGAGAAAAATCCACTTGCCACCTTCCCTCCATTCTTGCATATCATTCAACGACATAACGCTTCAGAGAAATAAAAAACATTGTATCTCATCATGAAGAGATTAGCAATCTTTAATCACTACTTTCAGCTAAACCCCATAATTATAATCTTGGGTAAAAAAGTCAGTAGTTACTCAGTGTCCTAATAAATCACCTTCTAGGTGCGGACCCAGCCCAAGACAGCTCTGCATGCCGTTAGTTCAGGCAATGTATTCCATTTGAAACCCTGTCTGATTTAGCTCTCTAGCGTCTGAAATTCTGTACCCCTATGTTTAAGATATATCTCTCCTAAGCAGCATACAGTTGGGCTTTGGTGTTTTTGCTCTTTTTTTTTTTTTCAATCTTGTCTGATGATCTTTATCTCATTGGAATATTTTACCTTGTTTATTTCAAATGTAATGACTCATGTATTTGAGTTTAAACTACCACATTACCACTTACTTCCTGTTGGTCCCATCTGTTCTGCATTTCTCTCTCTCTACCTTGGTTTTATTCAGATTTACTGAATTTATTATTCTTCATCTGTTTTCATCTAGATTATGTTGTTTTCTTGGTACTAGTTCTGCTTAGGACATATATCATTGGTCTGAAGGTTTTTTGTCACCTCTGGGAAATTCTTTCCAGTTATATCTTCAAATATTGTTGCTGTTATCTTCCTTCTCAGTCTTTTTTTTAAATATTAAACACAATTATTTTAAAGTTCAAGTCTAATCTCGATTATCTGGATCCTCTATGGATCTGGTTCCTTTGTCCTTTCTTTTGGTCTGTGGTGACAAATTTATGTTTCCTCATATGAAAAATGTAGGTAAAATTTGAGGCTTTACAATATGGTATCTTCCTTCTAAGTGGTTTTAAATTCGCTGCTAAATCTAGACAAAGGACACTCACAATTTCAAATCACCACAACTCAATCAGGGTTTGACAGGATTCAAAACCTATTTCTAGGAGAGGTTGTGGAGAAAAGGGAACTTTCCTACACTGTGGGTGGAAATGTAAATTGGTATAACCACTATGGAGACCAGTATGGAGGTTCCTTATAAAACGAAGTATAGAACTACCATACAATTCAGAAATCCCAGTCCTGGGCATATATCTGGAGAAAACCATAATTCAAAAAGTTTCATGCACCCCAGTGTTCATTGCAGCACCCTATTTACAACAGCCGAGACATAACAGCAACTTAAATGTCCATCAACAGAGGAATGGATAAAGAAGAGTTGGTACATATATACACTGGAATATTTCTCAGCCATAAAAAAGAACAAAATAATGCCATTTGCAGCAGCATGGATGGACAGGGTGATTATCATGCTAAATGAAGTATCTTAGACAGAAAGACAAATATCATATGATATCACCTACATGTAGAATCTTTTAAAAAAATGATACAAATAAATGTATGTTTACAAAACAGAAACAAACTTACAGACATAGAAAACAATTTTATGGTTACCAAAGGGATGGGGGAGAGGGATAAATTAGGAACTGGAAGTAAGATATACACACTATTATATGTAAAACAGATAACTAACAAGGACCTACTATAGAGCACAGGGAACTCTGTTCAATATTTTGTAAAAACCTATATGGGAAAAGAATCTGAAAAACAATGGAGACAAATTTATATATATACATATATACACGCATACACAAATATATATAACTGATTCACTTTGCAGTATCAGAGAAACTAATACAAAATTGTAAATCAACTATATCCAATAAAAATTGACCAAAAACAAAAAATCTATTTCCAGTTTACTCTTACTCCTAGGCAGTGCCTTTGGGATCCCAATACAAAAATCTGAGGGGTTTAGCAGAGCTCCCTCCCTGATGAATCCTTCACTCTAATGTTTGTCTCACCTGTAAGCCTCTAAAAGCTCTGCTTAATATTGTCAGCCTTTGAATCTCCTTTCCACTGGAAAACAGCCCCAAAGGCCCAGCTGATCCCTTCAGGGTCTTCTCCCAGATCTTTGATCCATAAGTTGTCACTGTTGTGACTTTCTTAAGGCCTTAGAAGAGATGTTTTTCAAATTTGATCCAGCTTTTCCATTATTCCCAGTCGGAAGATTGGCCTGAACCATCTAAATTCACCATTATCAGAAGTAAATATCTCATGACCTAGAATCTAACCATTAGAGAGTTCTCTGTGGCTGAAGACTTTGCTTCTACTTAAAATCTAAACACTGAAGAAGAGTACATCAAGTCTCTTCACTCATTTACACTTTGAAGGAAATAAATGTTTATTATTTCCTAGATTGGGAGTGAAAAACACAAAGGAAATAGTGGGTGCCATAAATTTAGCTTGCGGGAAGAATTTTCAGAGTCTTGCATATACAGATAACAGGGATAAACTAATAATGTAGTTTTTCTACATTAATCTACACTCACATATTTTTGATCCTGGGGTTTTATGGATGCCATTTAGATGGTTCTTGACTGCTGAAGTTTCTCACTGGAAAGATCAGTGTAAGGATATTAATCCATCCATCTGTGGCTGCCAATGGCAAGGTCAATCATCATTTGTACTGTTTGCCCTTAGCATGAAAAATCTGCTCAGCCTTAGCCTGATAAGCAACTCTGATGTCTTCCCTCAGGAAAGCACAGGCTGCTAATTATGAAATGATTCTCTTGGTATTTCATAAAGTTTATGCTCCCAGCCAATTACAGAGATGATCATTTGTTTATTCTGAACCATTTTTTTTATGTGCAAAGCACTAAGGTAGGTGATAGAAAGGATAAAAAAGCTGAATCTCGATCCCATCCCTTCATAACATGACTCTAGTTATATTACTGTGATTTTAAAAGTTTTATTGAAGTGACTTACAATAAAGGACCATATACAAGTCCTTTTTGAAAGAAGTCAAGGCATAAACAATTAATAAATCTATGAACAAATCTCTACCCCTGTTCTCTAGGAGTTTAGGATCCAGAACTAACTCACCTTACCATGGAGTTAATTAGGATGGGATTGCCTTTGAATGGAAGGTTATTCAGCAACTTTGGAGCATAGAAGGATGCTCTTGCAATGTGGACATTGTGAGTTACCTGCTAAACAACCAGTGTTCCTCCTCTTTTCCTTAATAGAGCCTCAGTTTTATATTTATCCTCTCCACCCATAGTCAGGAGAAGGGAAGCTAGCCACCCCTTCCTCCCCAACATCTGCAGGGGTGGGTATGGTTGATCTAAATTAATCCTCTTCCAGGACCGGTAATTAGGGCAATGGTAGGCACATGCCCCAGCTTGTCCACCTCGGAGCTGGCTCCCAGCCCGGCAGGGCGCGGTGCAATCCAGACAACAGACAGAGGGGTGGGGGCTGGGAAGATCTTCCTGGGAAGCTGCCGGGAAGAAGGTGCACTCCTCACGCAATTCCTAGAGGGGCAGCTGCCAAGGCAGTCCAGAGCACGTGGGCAGGACTCAGAAATCTGGTGCAACTTAGGCTTCCCTGGTGGCTTGGACGGTAAAGTGTCTGCCTACAAGGCGGGAGACCTGGGTCAGAAAGATCTCCTGGAGAAGGAAACGGGCAACCCACTCCAATATTCTTGCCTGGAAAATCCCAAGGACAGAGGAGCCTGGTAGGCTACAGTCCATGGGATCACAAAGAGTCAGACACAACTTCACTTTACTTTTTCTTTAGGCACTTGACCCAGTGCTGGTCACTGAGATGTGAGAGCAAGTCTAAACTGGTCCAAAAACAAAGCCAATACCCAGGTCAGGAAGATCCCCTGGAGGAAGAAATGGCAACCCACTTCAGTATTCTTGCCTGGAAAATTCCATGGACAGAGGAGCCTGGTAGACTACAGTCCATGGGGTCACAAAGGTTGGACACAACTGAGCACACACACACACACACACAAGACAGAGCCCTAGAAAGAGACCTGCTATCTTCTCCCTCCAGATGTCTCTGTGTTTAATGATGACACCAGAACTGCAGCAAGGCTGAGGATGAAGCCAACGTGAAGAAGGTCAGACTTTAGAGATGGCAAGAACATGGCCCTTTGATAACATCATTAAGCCAGTGAGGCTGAAAGTGTAAGAAATTAATTTTAGACATGATTTTCAAGAAGGGGAGAACATAAGGCTTTACTTTTTGCCTACTTTACTCTGCATGTGTTCACACAGGCAGGAACCATATGGAAGTCATCGGGGTTGGGAGATAATCTTTAGTCACATAGTCTCCTCTTAGTGACTTTGTTTCCATTTGACAAGACACAGGAATTGGACAAATCACAATACAAATGACAGCATCATTCCTGACAAGGGCAAACTAAAGTCTTGGGCTTGACCTATGGTCAGAGTTGAGCTTCCTAATCTCTCTGTTGTATGTGGTCCACAACTGAAGCTTTCCTCCTCCCCTGGAGGGCCAGGACATACCTAAAAAACACATCAGAGTTGTGAGCAAAGAAGTGCTACTGAAAATGTTCTTTCCAAGAGACGCCGCGGCAAGGTTGAGCCCTCCATGCTCAATTACTTCATCTGTCACACTCCCCACCCATACCCCCATCTCCCTCGAGACATACAATAAGGGCTTACAAGAGGCCCTTCCATGTAGCCCTTCCATTCTTCTCCATGTTGTGGCAGTAGGGCACTAGTTTTTTCCTCTCCATGAAAACTGAATAAGAGGGACAGCTCCTCCACAGTAACAGCAGCATAAGCTGTGTTCAACAGAGGAGCAATTCTTATGTACCTGGTTTAGATTCCAATTTTCAAATTCAGTTCAGTCGCTCAGTCATGTCCGACTCTTTGCGACCCCATGAATCGCAGCACGCCAGGCCTCCCTGTCCATCATCAACTCCTGGAGTTCACTCAGATTCATGTCCAAAGAGTCCGTGATGCCATCCAGCCATCTCATCCTCGATCGTCCCCTTCTCCTCCTGCCTTCAATCCCTCCCAGCATCAGAGTCTTTTCCAATAAGTCAACTCTTTGCATGAGGTGGCCAAAGTACTGGAGTTTCAGCTTTAGCATCATTCCCTCCAAAGAAATCCCAGGGCTGATCTCCTTCAGAATGGACTGGTTGGATCTCCTTGCAATCCAAGGGACTCTCAAGAGTCTTCTCCAACACCACAGTTCAAAAGCATCAATTCTTCGGCGCTCAGCCTTCTTCACAGTCCAACTCTCACATCCATACATGACCACAGGAAAAACCATAGCCTTGACTAGACGGACCTTAGTTGGCAAAGTAATGTCTCTGCTTTTGAAAATATATATATATATACACGCTATTTTGTGGCAGGAATCAAAACTTCTTGGTTAATATAAAAGTTTATTTGCTGGAGATTAACATTTTTATTAAAGAAAACTCTGATGGAGTCAGACTACCTGTGTGCCATGTGACAAGTGATAAAGTTTGTTTGCTTCACCACTCCTTTCCATTCCTACCTTTTAAGGGTTTCCCCTTTGTATATCCAACTATACAATCCACAGACAAAAATTTATTCAATTTTTACTGTAATGTAGTAATAGTTTCTTAAAGATTTTACTTGTATCTCAAAATTGTACTTGTATCTCACCACTAGCCAAAGCATGAAGACAATAGGAATGAATTGAGATGTACTCAGGCCAAATGGGGGAAAACTCAGATTAAAGCCATCAATTTTAAACACCTTGATCAGTCTCATCTCCATGAGTAGGAATACTCAGAAACTGCTCAAAATGTGAAGGCTCAGTCAAAAAGATGTCAGCTGCACTCCAATTTATGGAACTCGGGGCCTCCTCACATTCAATCCACTATTAAAGGAATGAGTCGCTGAGCTCAGGGATGGGTTTAGCAACTCAGAGTTCTATTGGTAAAAACAAATATTTAAGACCCACTACAGTTTCCCAGCCAAACAAAGTAAATCCCCCCTGGGAGGGTAAGTGCAAAATCAATATGAAGAGAGAACAATTGATGTACACAGGGAACTGCTATCTGGAAAATATTCGGAAGTTATATTTGCATGGCCAACTATCCTTGGCCGTCTGAGGCTGACCAGCAGCTAACAGACTGAACTCTACAGAGGTGAGAACTCTCAGTCACACAAGCTATATTTGGCCTTTTCTCACACGAACCTCTAGTAGAGAGGAAGAAAAGAAAGTACACTGACCTGAGCTAAGGTTTAATGTATGCATTCAAATAGCACATTCTCCAGTTCCCACTCCTCTTTTGAAATGAACCTTTTAAAAATGAAAAATTCACCCCCCAAATTAGGAAAATAATACATGGACCATCTGTGCTGTCCCCAACTAACTTGGGAAATAAAATATTATAAACACATTTGAAGCCTTTCTTATTTGCATGACCCTCCATCCCCCAACTGTGAAATATTCTCCTGGATTTTCCACTTATCATTCTCATGCATGACACTTTCTACCACATGTTGTAATCCATAAACAATATACAGTATTTTAATGGTTTTAAAATTATACAAATAGCACGCTAGTGTGAATATCACTTCTGCAACTTGTATTTTTTTTCTCTTGATATTCTGTTTTCCAAATTGAAGATTTTTGAGCAGAGCCATGACAAGATTTTTCCTCTTGTTTTGACTTAGACCACCACAGTCTTGAGAAATCAGGTAGATGAATAATAACTTAAGTACAGTTGGCCCTTCATACCTACAGTTTCCACATCCACAGATTCAACCAATCACAGATTGAAAATAATTGAAAAAACATTTCATAAACTTCCAAAAAGCAAAACTTAAATCTTCCACAGTTGTACTGGCAACTATTTACATAGCACTGACATTGCATTAGGTATTATTGGTACTCTAGAGTCGGACACGACTGAGCGACTTCACTTCACTTTTCACTTTCATGCGTTGGAGAAGGAAATGGCAACCCACTCCAGTGTTTTTGCCTGGAAAATCCCAGGGACGGGGGAGTGTGGTGGGCTGCCGTCTATGGAGTTGCACAGAGTCAGACACGACTGAAGTGACTTAGCAGCAGCAGAGATAATTTAAAGACTATGGGAGCATGTGCAGAGGTTTCATGAAAATTCTACACCATTTTACAACAGGGCCTTGAGCATCCAGATTTTGGTATCCACCTAGGGGTTCCAAGAACCTGTTCTCTCATGGATACCAAATCACTCCAAGTTTGTTACTATGTCCACCTATAATAAGCTAGTATCAACAATCTTCAAACAATTGGGAAAATTTATTATTTCTCATTCTTTAATATTCTGTACTTTATCTCTCTTTTCATAAATAATACCCTACCATCCCACACTCCTCTATTCTTTCTAATGCCTCCAAGACAGAGAAGTATGTAGACACCAAAATACGATATGGTAGCAAGCAATAGATAAGATGAATTCATCATGCTTGATTGTAGAAAAATGGGAGTCATCTTTGAAGAGTTACGATAGGATGGGAATAAAAGAGATCGAGTCCCCAAGCCAATAAAAAACATCTCCAGTATATTCCCAGTCCCAGTTCATAAGTCCACCTGAAATGCAAGCCCCATGAAGGCAGAGAGTATGTTTCTACTTCTCTGTATTGCAGTGTCTGGCATATGCTCTGCATAAAACAAATCCACAATGAATATTTCTTGAAAAATCTGATGATGGTGGTGAAGATGACTGGGATCAAAAAAGTACAGCATTAACATAATGCCAGGTTTTTAAATCATCAAAATTACTGATCTGTTGCATTTTTATGTAAGCTCTCCTAATCCTTTGTGTTTCCAACACAAACAAGCACCCTTTTTCATGTTCTTTCAATCTCATTAGTTAAAAAAAAAAAAAAGAAACCTGCCACCTTTGAATACCAATTACCTTCATATTTTTATACCTGAGGCTAAATATATCATCAATGAGCTTTAACCTTATCAGCCAGAGCCCTGTACCACTGTGCCGACAGGAGAGCCAGCCGGGTCCCAGGGGGTATTCTGCAGAGCTACAAATCAAGATCTTCTTCAAGCAAATATCAAGTCCTGTTTCATCCAGGCCAAGGCAGGAAAAATGAGCTTATATGTCAGAAAGTTAATGGATTACTTCACAATAAGAAATATAGCTGCCACAGAGAACAGAATATGCCAGTTTCCAGGACTGGCTTCCTCTTTCTCACACAGTTCCGAAGCTTTGCTGATGACATTTATTTTCAGGTCACCGTTGTGCGTGCCTCTCTGCTGAGCTGCAAGTGCCCTGTTGCTCTCGGCCAGAGGGAATGTCCTGCTTGACTTTGACCAAGCTTAGCTTTCTCAGAGCTCTGTTTTATACTTAATGGGTTTCCATTAATAAGTGGAAGTGTGAATATCTGCTTCAGTCCTCTTTAAGTCCTTCTTTGTCTTTCTATTAGCCCTTCTTATTCTTAAAAATACTGATCTGATTAAGCCCTGGTCCCAAAGCAAACCTCCTAAGGGCTCTGAGCAAATGTGTTTGTGGGAGTTAAGTTTAGTAGGGTTCTTTCTATATGCAAAGAGTCCTAGTTGGATCTGCTGGATCCAATCTATACCTATATTCATGTAAAGGCAAATTAAAATATTACTATCTCATAAAAGAGGGACATCTCTTCAAGCAAGCTGTTATACAGTAGATCATCAACAAAGCTCTCAATTCTAAAATTGCATATTAAATCATAATCTGAACTGATGAAGATAAAAGCGAGGAAATAAGTAATATACATGCTGAAAAAACTCAGATGACATTAGTTCTCTATGACATTTTTGCTAACAGTTTACAACATCAAAATATGTGAGCTGAAAAAAACTTTAATAATTTTTTAATCACAAATTTCACAGTGGTGCTTAAATTGACTTTAGTCAAAATAACAAAATTACCACTGGACATTTTATCAGGACATGAGAACATCTGAATCAAGCAATTATTTAGAAACTATTGATATGGTCATAATTTCTATTAATAGCAAAACACTGAAGATATCATATGAAGATCAAGTATACTCTAGCTTCAACTAGTCCCTTTCCAACAACAAGCTTAAGAGATTTTTCATAATGCACAGTCCTTAACTATTTATGGATTTTATTTAATCTCAAAACCCAAAAAAGAGAGCTGGGATCTAGTCAGATCATTTTCAGCAGGTCCATGAACTACAGATTTTAAATCCATTTCAATAATTTGAGCAATAGCAAAGAAATTCTTAGCAAAGGAGTTAGAGCAATTAAAAGTTTTAGCTGATGTAAAACATCAAACTTTCAATAACTCCCTCATGAATTTAATAAAACCTGGGCAAATATAAGCCAAAATTCTTTGATACAACATCCAAAGGTTGGACTTGTGTTTCTGGAAAAAGACATCATTTTTTAACACTGGAGGATCTCCCCTTT
This sequence comes from Cephalophus harveyi, assembly GCA_006410635.1. Lineage (NCBI taxonomy): Eukaryota > Metazoa > Chordata > Mammalia > Artiodactyla > Bovidae > Cephalophus > Cephalophus harveyi. The sequence continues at coordinate 43,430 of SJYT01040313.1, forward strand.
CTAACTTCAAGGTCAGAATAAGATCTTGAGCATTTGCCTTAGAGGACAAGTGTCCAATGGCTATTCACATGCCAAATGCTGAGAGCCAGGGCACTATTAGGGCGAGATGGGGTGGGAACAGGAGACAAAGCAGATTTAAACACTGTTCCTTGTGCAGTGTATGTAAAAGAGGGGCTAGGACAGATAATAACTTATATGCAGAGAACATCATGAGAAATGCCAGGCTGGATGAAACACAAGCTGGAATCAAGATTGCTGGGAGAAATATCAATAATATCAGATATGCAGATGCTGCTGCTAAGTTGCTTCAGTTGTGTCAGACTCTGTGCGACCCCATAGACAGCAGCCCACCAGGCTCCTCCATCCCTGGGATTCTCCAGGCAAGAACACTGGAGTGGGTTGCCATTTCCTTCTCCAATGCATGAAAGTGAAAAGTGAAAGTGAAGTCACTCAGTGGCGTCCAATTCTTAGCTACCCCATGGACTGCAGCCTATCAGGCTCCTCCATTCATGGGATTTTCCAGGCAAGAGTACTGCAGTGGGGTGCCATTGCCTTCTCTGGATTTGCAGATGACACCACACTTATTGCAGAAAGCAGAGAATGAAAGAGCCTCTTGATGAAAGTGAAAGAGGAGAGTGAAAATTTTGGCTTAAAACTCAACATTATAAAAAGGAAGATCATGGCATCATTGGTCCATTAACTTCATGGCGAACAATGGGGAAACAATGGAAATAATGACAGACTTGATTTTCTTGGGCTCCAAAATCACTGCAGGTGGTGACTGCAGCCATGAAATTAAAAGACACTTGCTCCTTGGAAAAAAAGCTATGACCAATCTAGTTCAGTTCAGTCACTCAGTTGTGTCTGACTCTTTGTGACCCCATGAACTGCAGCACACCAGGCTTCCCTGTCCATCACCAACTACTGGAACTTACTCAAACTCATGTCCATTGAGTCAGTGATGCCATCCACCACCAGAGGTGGTATCATCCTCTGTCATCCCCTTCTCCTCCTGCCTTCGATCTTTCCCAGCATCAGGGCCTTTTCAAATGAGTCAGTTCTTCACAACAGGTGGCCAAAGTATTGGAGTTTCAGCTTCAGCATCAGTCCTTCCAATGATTATTCAGGACTGATTTCCTTTAGGATTGACTGGTTGGATCTCCTCACTGTCCAAGGGACTCTCAAGAGTCTTCTCCAACACCACACGTCAAAAGCATCAATTCTTCGATGCTCATCTTTCTTTACAGTCCAACTCTCACATTCATACATGACTCCTGGAAAAACCATAGCCTTGACTAGACAGACCTTTGTTGGCAAAGTCTCTGCTTTTTAATATACTGTCTAGGTTGGTCATAACTTTTCCTCCAAGAAGCAAGCGTCATTAAATTTCATGGCTGCAATCACCATCTGCAGTGATTTTGGAGCCTGAAAAAGTAAAGTCTCTCACTGTTTCCATTGCTTCCCCATCTATTTGCCATGAAATGATGGGACCAGATGCCATGATCTTAGTTTCCTGAATGTTGAGTTTTAAGCCAACTTTTTCACTCTCCACTTTCACTTTCATCAAGAGGCTCTTTAGTTCTTTGCTTTTTGCCATAAGTTTGGTGTCATCTGCATATCTGAGGTTATTGATATTTCTCCCGGAAATCTTGATTCCAGCTTGTGATTCATCCAGCCTGGCATTTCTCATGATGTACTCTGCATATAAGTTAAATAAGCAGGATGATACTATACAGCCTTTATGTACTCCTTTCCCAATTTGGAACCAATCTGTTGTTCCATGTCCAGTTCTAACTGTTGCTTCCTGACCTGCACACAGCTTTCTCAGGAGGCAGGTCAGGTGGCCTGGTATTCCCATCTCTTGAAGAATTTTCCCCAGTTTGTTGTGACCCACATAGTCAAAGGTTTTGGCATAGTCAATAAAGCAGAAATAGATGTTTTCCTGGAACTCTCTTGCTTTTTCGATGATCCAACAGATATTGGCAATTTGATCTCTGGTTCCTCTGCCTTCTCTAAAACCAGCTTGAACATCTGGTAGTTCATGGTTCACGTACTGTTGAAGCCTGGCTTGGAAAATTTTGAGCATTACTTTGCTAGCATGTGAGATGAGTGCAATTGTATGGTAGTTTGAGATTTCTTCGGCATTGCCTTTCTTTGGGATTGGAATGAAAACTGACCTTTTCCAGTTCTGCGGCCATTGCTGAGTTTTCCAAATTTGCTGGCATATTGAGTGCAGCACTTTCACAGCATCATCTTTTAGGATATGAAATAGCTCAACTGGAATTCCATCGCCTCCACCAGCTTTGTTCATAGTGATGCTGACTAAGGCCCACTTGACTTTGCATTCCAGAAGACTCCACACATGGACCTCATCAGATGGTTAATACAGAAATCAGATTGATTATATTCTTTGTAGCCAAAGATGGAGAAGCTCTAATCAGTCAACAAAAACAAGACTGGGAGCAGGCTGTGGCTCAGATCATGAACTCCTTATTGCCAAGTTCAGACTTAAATTGAAGAAAGCAGAGAAAACAACTAGATCATTCATGTATGACCTAAATCAACTCCCTTAAAATTATACAGAGGAAGTGTCAAGTAAATTCAAGGGATTAGATCTGATAGAGTGCCTGAAGAACTATGGATGGAGGTTCATGACATTGTATAGTGATCAAGACCATACCCAAGAAAAAGAAGTGCAAAAAGGCAAAATAGTTGTCTGAGGAGGCCTCACAAGTAGCTGTAAAAAGAAGAGAAATGAAAGGCAAAGGAGAAAAGAAAAGATGTACGTATTTGAATGCAGAGTTCCAAAGAATAGCAAGGAGAGATAAGAAAGCCTTCCTCGGTGATAAATGCAAGAAATCGAGGAAAACAATAGAATGGGGAAGAAGACTAGAGATCTCTTCAGGAAAACTGGAGATACCAAGGAACATTTCACACAAAGATGAGCACAATAAAAGACAGAAATGATATGGACCTAACAGAAGCAGAATATATTAAGAAGTAGCAGCAAGAATACACAGAACTATACAAAAAAGATCTTCATGACCCAGATAACCATGATGGTGTGATCACTCACTTAGAACCAGACATCCTGAAATGACCAACCTAGACAGCATATTAAAAAGCAGAAACATTACTTAGCCAGCAAAGTTCCATCTAGTCAAAGCTATGGTTTTCCCAGTAGTCATGTATGGATGTAAGAGTTGGACTATAAAGAAAGATGAGCACCGAAGAATTGATGCTTTTGACGTGTGGTGTTGGAGAAGACTCTTGAGAGTCCCTTGGACAGTGAGGAGATCCAACCAGTCAATCCTAAAGGAAATCAGTCCTGAATAATCATTGGAAGGACTGATGCTGAAGCTGAAACTCCAATACTTTGGCCACCTGATGTGAAGAACCGAAGCGTTGGAAAAGACCCTGATGCTGGGAAAGATTGAAGGCAGGAGAAGGGGATGACAGAGAGGATGAGATGGTTGGAGGGCATCACTGCCATGATGGACATGGGTTTGTGCAAGCTCCAGGAGTTGGTAATGGACAAGGAAACCTGGCATGCTGCAGTCCATGGTGTTGCAAAGACTCAGACAGACTGAGCGACTGAACTGGAACCAGAAGACAGCTAACTTGATGTCCATTGCATCAAGCCAGCAGGAGAAATACCACATATTATGACACATGAAAAATACTTTTAATAATACTTCTAATAACCTTTATCTCTTGTGCTCAGTCACTTCAGTCGTGTCTGACTCTGTGACCCCATGGAACATAGCCTGCCAGGCTCCTCTGTCCATGGGATTTTCCAGGTGAGATTACTAGAGTGGGTTGCCATTTACTTCTCCAGGGGATCTTCCCCACCCAGGGATCAAACCTGCATCTCCTGCTTCTCCTGCACTGCAGACAGATTCTTTACCGATAAGCTACAGGGAATAGTTAGCATCTAATTATAAGCCAGCAACTGAGTTTTTCCCACCCAGCTCTTAGCAGCTACACCTGAAGAACACCAAAACTTTTCCTACACCATGTGGGCAGGATACAGAACACAGCTCCAGGTCCATCCTGGATTTTCTGCCACTTACAAGCCTTCTGGTTATGAACCAGTGCATGAACCTCTCTGAGCCAGTTTCTTCTTAATAGCCTATGGCCAGATCTCAAGAAAAGATGAGACAAAGATGAGCTATAATCATCACTTCATGTAACTTTATAAGGCCTTTCCTGTCTTACAGCACAGTACAGTGGAAGGAACACAGGCTCAGAGTTGGCGAGTTACCGATTTGAAACTCAAGTCTGCTAACTAGTGCCATGTTACATAGCAATAGTAGCTAGCATCTCTAGGCTTTTTTTTTCTCCATCTGTAAAATGGGGATAATGATACCTTCGCCTCGCTTTTTAAGAGACGTCTTCACACTGAATTTTTCAAGGGCAGGGACCGATGCTTATAGGTACTCAGTAAGGGAGGTCACAGCAGTGGCTGTTGCTGTTATTATTATTGTTACTGTGCTGGTTGATTGATCTGGAGAGGCTGTGGGACCAACTGAGAAACAAAGTGAAGAAGGAAGGAAGACAGAAGTGGAGCTGCCTTGACAGAAAGAGACTGGTGGTGTGTGAGGAGAGAGGAAACAGGTTAAGAAAATTAGGAGAGAAACCTTTAAAAAGCCAGAGTGGGAAATTCCTTCTGAGAGAAGGTCAGTAAACCACATGAAAATAGGGTGAGGGGAGGAGAAACAGAACCCATGGTGGATGGTGGTGGTGCAGCCATTCTAATAAAAACTTCAGAAAGACACGTCAGGATAAAAAGCTTCCCTGGCAAGTGGGACCACTGTGATTGGTATGAGTCAAGAGATTTCTTGGAAGAAATACGTCATCATGACAGCCAACTATAGCTGCTAAGGTGAGTATCCAAAGAGAATGGCTTTGACTACACTTAAAGAACATAACAAATACATACAAAGCCTATCAGATATTCGCGCTCCTTCTATACCCTAGTTTAAGGGAGAAAGGGTAACAATTCCAGTACAGTACTGAATACAAAACCCTGTGGAGAGGGAACACCAAGATTCCACCGGCCTTCAGGACTTTAAGTAAAAAAAATAACAGGCCCTCTTCATTCAGAAGACACCATACTGTTTCAGGGGAAATTTCTGAGAGGGAATCTATTAATAAAGAAATCACTCCTGCGTAACTGCTGCTGCTGCTGCTGCTGCTGCTAAGTCGCTTCAGTCGTGTCTGACTCTGTGTGACCCCATAGACGGCAGCCCACCAGGCTCCCCCGTCCCTGGGATTCTCCAGGCAAGAACACTGGAGTGGGCTGCCATTTCCTGCGTAACTACAACTAATCAATTGGCTTACCCGGAGAAATCAAGGACTTTTTTTTTTTTTTTTTTTTAAAAAATATCACACTGGAATCCCCAGTTTCCAGGACACAGTGGAAAGGCCTTCCAGTTCCATCTCATGAAGGAACAGCTGAAGGTGCCTCACAAGAGGCCCTACCCCATCTTCAATGATGTAGCTTCTTCACCTCACCTCCACCTTTACCCAAGGTATGCAGATACCTAGTTACACACTCTCCATCAACCAGGAAGCTGAAGTTTGTTCACTATAGAAAGCAGGGAAACTTGGTGACCTCAGCTTCTGAGGACTCAGAATACTTGATATTAAAAGGACTTCCTGCTTCTCCCTCTTTGTTAAGGGGGAAAAAACAAGTAAAGGATTTCTTGAAACACTGGGGAATATCTTCAGCTATATTAGCTTAGGGTGCGCCTTCCTAGCAAAGACATGTCAGTCTGGAACAAGATGACCAGGACAAATCCCAAGATAGGTGAGGTGAGCAACAGAGCTTAGATATGGATGCAAACAGTGACTGAAGGAATCTGGAGAGAAGGGCAAAGAGAAACAACCCAAGGGTCATTGTGGAGGACAGCCAGGGTGGTATAAAGGGGATGGAAGCGTGGTACCCAAGGAGCTCAGGACAGGCGACATCTAAGGATGGAAGTGCCCTCAGGGACATGGAACCAGCAGTGGAGAAGGCAGTGGCTGCAAGAGAGACTATAAAACACTGCTTCCACAATCCTAGTTGATACGTTCATTATGGCTGCTTCCGGGAGGAGCCACAACAAAACTCTTTGCTTTCTTTATTCCACGGTGCAGAGAGCTGCTGCTGACCAGATTTTACACAAAACCATGATTTCTGGGGCCAAAATGCTTGCTGGTGAAAAAATATATTCCTAGGATTTGAATGGCTTCCTTCAAACAAAGGATAAAAGATGTAGGATTTATTCTTGCACATCAGCTTTCCAACTGTTTTCATCAACGTATATTCCCCCAAAATATACACAGGACAGAGTTCACTGAGAAAATGATACTCACTTTGTCATTTCCAATAGGTCTCAAAATAGTAGATTTACATTAAAGGACAAATCCCTTTCAAGTCTTGTGAAAGAGAAAGGCTCACAAGACCAAAAAGTTGGAGGTGAACTCAAAAGCCCTCTTATTCTATCTTCAAGCTGCTGGGTTACTAACAGCTTAAATACCTCTCAGTGACCCTTTTGCAGACTTGAGCAGTCAAGATCTTTTACTGAATTATCATTCTTTAATAAAATACAATTCTTCAAGCAGATTTACCCATGCCTAAGAAAATACATTCAGTGTTAAAAATTAAATGAAACAAATGTTTACAGTGCTATATAATTTAGCATTTGAACTGGGGTAAAAATGGGGGGGGACTAAAGTGGTCATATTCCCCCAACACCATGTCCAGACAAGCCTAAAAGCATCCAATTTGTCTGTTACCAATTCTGATAAACCAGCAGCAAGACCTCTAAGTACTAACAGCAATGAATGAGGGGAAACAAGTGACTCATATTCAGGATTTGTCTCTTTCCCTCCTCCACTGAATTCACAACCCAAGATAAAGACAAATAAGAGGGAAAAGATAGAATAACAGAAAGACTGATCCCAGGAAAACAGAAAGGTGAGGTTTATTCAAGCCACCGTCTAAGCCACCAGGGAAGTCTCAGTGGTAGACAAAGTCTTATCTAAATACCTAACTGCCCCACCCATTGCCAGGTATCCATGACATTAGCCAACAGAATTACTATATAATCTGCTGGAGGGGAAAAGGAGAAGCTCCCACATATGGACTAGGAAGCCTCCGTTGCGTGATACTGGCTCTCTCCTTTCCACTATGGAAAGATAAACCACAGCGTGTGATACTTTGGTGATACAGGCAATTCATGATAGTCAGACCATCCTGGAATGAGGTCCAGGTGGTGCCAGTAAAGCAGCTATTGAACAAATATTCCTGATGTCTGATTCTTGGCAGGATACTTTAAACAAAACAAAAATTATATTTTGTTGTCAAATAAAACATGGGACATGCAACAAAATGGTTTTGCCCTTCTAATAAAGGTCAGAACCTTACTTTAGATGAAAGGGGTGGTGAATACCCCTCACAACTGGGGTTTTATCAGTTTAAAAGATTCAAAGACGTATTTCGCTTTGCTTTGTATAACTTTCCTTCACCAACGTCTGAAACCTGTATGGGACTGTATTCCTCAGGGGGAAGATATGCCAAATATTGTTTGTTTAAACATGGCTGGTAATCAACAACATAATAGGTCCTTCCATTTATTTCACTGAAAGCTCATATGTCCTCACTCCCTCCTTTCTACACTTTGGGGGTTGAGATCTCCAAGTGTATAACTTGAAAACCCTACTGAAATGGTGATGATATCCACACGGGGGACTTGCATATTTAGGGCCAAGTAGACAGGGTGGCAGTCTATAGTAAGTACTGGTTCCCAAAATTGAGAGATTGAGTCATCCCTGGAGAAGGGAATTGCTAAGATTCAACACATGATTCAGAAGTGGTTTGCAAACACACTGCTGGTAAAGAACTGGGCAACAGTTAAGATCAGAATAGCCTGCCACTTTGAACAAAGTTTTAAAGGAATTCTTTGTCCAGTAAGCCATCTGAAGAAAGGTTGTGTTAAAGAAGTCAAGCGGTCCACAAAGAGGGTTTTGAATGTACCCATTTGGAAGACACTTTCCAGTCAATACCATGCCTTCTCTGTTGTAGAATGGGCCTGGTTCATCATCCATTCAGTTCAGTTGCTCTAAAATTTGGATATAATACTTCTAAGGACAATATGCTTATCTTGGTTCTGACTCCATGATTTCCAAGCAATTTATGATCATTTATTTGCTGTGACAAATAGGATGACTTCAAGAAGATGCCCTCGATACGGAACACAGTATTCCAAACCTGGAAAGACATTCACCCCACTGTAAACCACTCTGAAAGCTTCCTAGTTTATCATGTGTTTCTCGGGGGTTTAGTCTGTGTCAACACCTAAGGGCCACAGGAGCTCTGGGAAAAACTGAACCCAGAAGGTTGTCGATTGCCCTTAAACCATAGAATCTCCACCAAGGAATATCTAGTGAGGCTTTAATTAAGCTAACGCCAACTTCATTTAGCAGCATCTTTTTTTTTTTCTTTTTAATGCAGAAAAGACACAATGCTCCCCCTGCCTGAGGGCTGTTTGGCCCACCTCCAATAGCACTGCGTGCACTCTACAGATCATTCAAATGCATCCTCCCCCTCACCATCACGAAGATGTTTTGTTCTGATGAAGAGTAGTTAACGCGGATGTTAGACCAACCCAGAGTTATTTTTATTGTGAAGACTGCATGTGTAATTCAAACTTGTGAATTCAATAACTTCTCATTCTAGCACCCAAAGGAAATGTGTCTAGTCGAGCTAATTGCAATCAAATGCCCTCCAGCACACTGAAAACCCATTAAGAAAGAACAAGACACTCCAGACACTTGCCACACCACCGGGGATGGGTGCACAAGGGAGACGGCAGGCCCTTGGAAATGGGAAATCACATAATTTCTTTATGAAAAAAAATCATTATCTTTTTATTTACCTCACTGGGATACTCTGAAGTATCATCCATACTGGCCACCTTTTCCCCTTTCCCAGGGAGCCCTAAGCCCTTCATTAAATGCATCATTTCCCAGTGATGTACCTAAAATACGTCTCTGAGTGAATACATGTCTAGATGGGTAAAGTTGCATTATTTGTTAGTGTAGATGAGGCTTAAAATTTGGCTTGGACTTAAGGTGTGGAGGGCAGTAATTTAGGAAATAGGCTTGAAAAGACTGTTGAACTTTAAAATAATTATAGCTGGCACTTGCCATGTGTCAAACACTACCTACCTGGGAGCTTCTGACATGTTTGTAATCCTCCCAATAAGTCTGCAAGATAGTTATTATCCGTCTTTTACTAATGGAGAATCTGAGAGATAGGAAGTACCATTTCCAAGGTTATACAGCCAGACAGTCAGAGAGACAAATCTGTCTGATATTCAGAGACTTTTCCTTGAAATACACTGGAGCAATTCTCAGAATTCGTTCTGGATCAATGGTTAAACAGTCAGCCTCTGCCTCCATTTTTTTCCTTCTATAAAATAAAAGTAATATATGAAGTAATTCTGAGTTTCCTTCTTACTTTAAATCTTATGACACTATGTGACTTCTACACTGCCCAATACACAATGCAGCAGCATTTCCTAGGATTTGTAGAAGGCTTCAAAGTGCTAAAGCACAAAAATCTTGATTATAATCTATTGGCTAAACACTATGCTAGCAGTTACCTTCAATAGCCAGTTACCAAAATTGAACTTGGAAGACAGCAAATGGTTTTAGTCCTTCCTAAAAGGTTCAGTGTAGTCAACAGAAAACAAGCAAACATATTCACCTCAATGGATCTAATTATGAGTTTCCCAGGTGACTCAGTGGTAAAAAAAATCCGCCTGCCAAATTCAGGAGATAAGGGTTCGATCTCTGGGTTGGGAAGATCCCCTTGAGAAGGAAATGGCAACCCATTCCACTATTCTTTTCTGGGAAGTCCCATGGACAGAGGAGCCTGGCAGGCTATGGTCCATGGGTTCGCAAAGTGTTGACACGACTCTGTGACTGAACAACAACAATTATTACAGGGTGATCTTTGAGGACTGGGCCTGCAGATGACCTTAGCTGCCACAGTTCCAATGGTGTATTTCAGGTGCTTTTGGCTCAGTTTGTCTTTCAATAATACCTGCTGCTTATGTAGATATGAATATCTTGAGAGTTGAAATACTGTAGCTGACATTCTTTGCAAAATTCCAGGTTTGAAGAATTCTGTCCATTGTAAGATCCCTTATTAGTATTAGGGGTTTTAAATTAGACAAAATGGTTTTGTTGTAAGTGGGAACTATTTCTGGGAATGTAGCAAATTAAAGTCAGACTCAGGTGTCAGTTCTGTTCTGCCAGGAACAGACTGTGTGCCAGAGGGTTAAATAAAGAGCTGACACACCTCCTCCGAACCTCAACTCCTTACTGGTAATGTGTGTAATAATATTCGCCTTACAGGGATGTTGTGAGACAACAGGAAGTGAGATATAGAAACAACCTCCTAACTGGTGTCTCGGCTTCTATCCCAGCCCCCACAGACTTTTCCCAGAACAGCAGCTAAAGAGATTCAGATAGAAACAGAAGTGAAAGAACTGCTCACTCACTCGCAGTAAAAGCCAAAGGCCCTTATGTAAGGCCCTCCAGGGAATCCGTATCTTCTTCCCACCCCTTTACCTTCTAGTTCTCTGCCCTTATCTCTGGTCAGCCTGCTCTTGAGTAGTGTGGCGGCCACACTGCCCTCCTCGCAGGCGCTGGAGTGCACCAGGCATGCTGCTGCCTCAGGCCCCCGGCACCTGAGGCTCCCTCGGCCTGGAATCCTCCTTCCCCAGATGTGCACAACTTGCTCCTCACTCCTGCGGGCCTCTGCTCTCAGAGCACCTTCTCAGTACACTCTTCCTTGGCATCCTTTCCAAAATGATCATTCCTCTGCTCCCAAGTCCTCTCCCCCTTCTATTTCACTTTAGTATTTATTACCATGTAACAGTGCTCTTGACTGGGAAATCCCATGGATGGAGGAGCCTGGTAGGCTGCAGTCCATGGGGTCGCAAAGAGTCAGACACGACTGAGCGACTTCACTTTCACTTTTCACTTTCATGCATTGGAGAAGGAAATGGCAACCCACTCCAGTGTTCTTGCCTGGAGAGTCCGGGGACAGAGGAGCCAGGTGGGCTGTCGTCTATGGGGTAGCACAGAGTCAGACAACTGACAGGACTTAGCAGCAGCAGCAGACTGTAGGTTTTACTTATTTGTCTTGTTTTTTAGCTGTTTTGCCTTCTAGAATCTAAGCTGCCAAGACATAGATATTTGATTGGCTTTTCCATTGCTATGACACCAGTTTTCAGAGTTGTGCCTGGCATATTAGTATTCATTAAGCTGTTTGGATAAAGAAAAGGAAAGAAGGAAGTCTTTTTAAGGCAGTACTGTCCATAGTAGCAAAAAGCTGGAAAAATATCTGTCAATAGATAAGTAGATAAATAAATTGCAGTATGACACACACAAAAATACTATTTAGAAGTGAAAAATGAAGGCAACTATGAAAAATATACATGATTCTTAGAAATATAATTTGAGTAAATAAAGTAAGCTGCAGAAAACTTTAATACACAGCATGACACTAAAGCCCAATTATAAGGAAAACAAAACAGTACATTGTTAGGAATACATTCATATGTGATAAAAACTAAACATATATATATATATATATATAAATGGAATTAATTTGCTTGCCAGGAAATCCATGAACACTACCTTCCTGTAGCTGTCACATATATAAATTGGGTAACCACACAAACCAATAGACTATATAATTTAAATATATATACATAAATATATAGTGAAGATAATAAAATAAAATAGAAATTTGATGCAAAACTGTTTCAGGTTAACAGTTATCTAAGAGAGATAATTAAAGTATTAAGGGGTATCATCAACATTTCTTCTTTCCTTCCTTCTCCTTTCCCTTCACCCTCCTTTCTCTGAGAGAGAGAGAAAAGGAGAGAGATGCAATAGTGTGAAAGTATTAAGTCTTTCCAAATTAAACTGTAAGTTCCATGTAATTAGAAAAACAACTCCAACAGGATTTGAAAGACTCTGAAAAGCATATAATCCTGAAATGCATATGAAAAAGCAAATGGTCAAGAATAGGTATGAAATATAAAGAAGAAGAAGAATATGAACAAGAACAGGGAGGCTTGCTGTCTGACCAGATACTACAGCAATGCCCCCTTAACCTTGGGGGATTTGACACAAAACCCCTGGTAGATGCCTGAAACTGTGCATAGTACTGAACCCTACATACACTATATTTTTCCCAGGCGTACCTATGATAAAGTTTAATTTATTAATTAGGCAAGAAACAGAATAACAACAATAATAAAAAAGAATTATAATGTATAGTAATAAAAGTTATGTGAATGTGGTCTCTCTCTCTCTCCCAAAATATCTTATTGTACTGTACTCACCCTGCTTGTGATGATGTAAATCAGAAGATAAAATGCCTAGGTGATAAGATAAAATAAGGTGAATGAAGTGAGCATTGTGACATAGCATTAGGCTATTATTGACTTGCTGACAATGAGTCAGAAGGAGAATCATCCCATTACCTATGAACTATTTCTGGAATTTTCCACTTAATATTTCCATACCATGATTGACTGTGGGTAACTAAAACTGCAGAAAGTGAAATTTCAGATAACAGGGATAGCTGTGGGTAAGAGGATACTTATAGCATAGTAGTTAACTGCACAAACTCTGGAGTCAGACTTCATGAATTTGAATCTGTTTTGCAATGTACTGCCTATGGTTGTGTTTTTTAACATGTTCTCGTTTAGATAAAATGACATCATACATAAAGTCCTTCCAATTTGTCTGACAAGTAATAAGTGCTTTGTAAGTGTTAGATATTATTGAAGCAATAAATTAGCAAAGACATAATTAGACAATTCACTGAAGCAGAAACTTTATAGTGTCCAGATGCTGGGAAGGATTGGGGGCAGGAGGAGAAGGGGACGACCGAGGATGAGATGGCTGGATGGCATCACTGACTCGATGGATGTGAGTCTGAGTGAACTCCGAGAGATGGTGATGAACAGGGAGGCCTGGCGTGCTGCGATTCATGGGGTCGCAAAGAGTCGGACACGACTGAGCGACTGAACTGAACTGAATAAACATGGAAAATTGTGTCAACCTCACTAATACCTAGGGAAATACAAGTTAAAGCAATAAACAAAAAATCATAGAAAAAATCTGATAGTACCTCATATTAAGGAAGTTGTGAAGAAAAAAAATTTTAACTACAATATCTTTAATAAACAATCTGGCAATATTTACTAAAGCTGATTAACCCATGAACTACAGCCCAACAATTTTACTCATGGGTGAGTTCTCTAGGAAAACTCTCCCAAGTCTCGCAGAACATGACACACGGTACCGATCATTATGATTTTGACACAGATCAAGATGGTGGTAAGAGGTCATGGAACTCACTGCCCCCCATGAACACATCAAAAATATATCTATATATGGAACAATCCTCACTGGAAATTGGCAGAAAAGCTCCACTACAATCAAAGCTATAAGAAGAATATAGTGGAATTGAGTAGAAAAGGAAAAGAAGTAATTAGGTCAAGACCTGTGGCCCTGGGAGGAGACTCAGAAGAAAAGGGAGATTATATGGGCTGAAATTCACCCTGGGAGTGAGCAGTTCAGGCCACTTCTTGGGCACCCTGGTCCTGGGTCCTACATAAGGAAGATAAGCCCCCTAGGTGGGTTGAGGGCTGCTGGAATGAACAGGAAGGCTGTGGGAAGCGTGGACTGCTCTTGCAAGGAGTGTGTACATGCTGCCTTGCCCCCAAAGGCGGAATGGAGAAGGCAGATTTAAGACTTCTCTAGTTCCTGCCCAGTTTCCTGTGACAGAGTTAGCATGTGCCCCAGCCTGGGCTGAGCAAACACTCCTGTCTTGCTTACTCCAACACTGGACCAAGAGCTGCCACAATTCAGGAGACAGATTAATCATGGGGTGCAGGGGAAATACAGACCTGGGGTGGCATCTGGGAGGGGTGGGTGGAAGCAGTCATTGTTGGAGTGCACTCAGAAGCATATTAGAAGCAGCCAGTCCACCAGAGTCCATGCCCCAATACATGCCAAGAAATCACGCAGATCCCACCTGCCCTGCAGTACAACTCCATGACAGGGTAGGGGAGTCTAGGGGTTATTGGCAGTGAGGGACAAGGAGGACTTAGACCCAAGACCAGGTCTGAGCAGGGCAAGGACAAAAATTGCTAGCATCTGTATAGGCAGTGCATCAGGAGCAGCTTAGACCTCAGTCTGCAGATAACTAGTGTTCCATCATAATCCAAGAGCCTACATAGACCCCCCCACCTTGCTTTAAGACTGCTTTCCTCTGGGGCAGCAGTCCAAGAACTGGGAGAGAGGAAAACACACACAAAAGGAACAGAGTCAGCTCAGACCTGATCCGCAGAGCTCTGCCTCGCACCTGGCTCCAGTCTTAGATTCTCCATCTCCAAATTCACCTCCTACTAAGGTGATAGCTGTCAGCATATCCTGATGAAAGATATGACTTTTGTCCATGTCAAATCTAGCTCTCCAAACAAATGCCCTGGGCATAAGCAGTCTATAATGGACACTCCCACATAAGGACACTATTTCAAGACAATTTTTGGTAATTGTTGGAGCTGAATTCATAGAGATAGAGTAGTTAAGCAAAATGAAAAGGCAGAGGAACTGCTCTCGATTGAAAGAACAAGAGAAAAGCACTGAAAAAAAAAATGAAATATAAATAATTTACCAGATAAAGAATTCAAAATGTTAGCAAATGAATGCTCACCAAATTAGGGGAAAAAATAGATGAACACAGTGAGAATTTTAACAAGGAACTAGAAAATATGAAAAAATTATAAATGAAGAATTTCATAAGTAAATAAAAAAACACACTAGAAGGAGTGAATAGCAAACTAAATGATACAGAAAATATATAAAATAGAGACCGAAAAAAATAGAGAAGATCAATGAAGCCAAGAACAGTCATTTTTTCCCCAAGATAAATAAAATGGTTGGACCTTTAGCCAAGTTCATCAAAAAGAAAAGAGAATGGATCCAAATAAACAAAGTGAGATGTTAAAGAAGAGAACTAATAGCCAATACCTCAGAGATACAAAAACATCATAAGAGAATACTGCAAGAATTACATGCCAACAAAATACGCAACATAGAAGAAATGGACAAATTTCCAGAAATGAGCAAGACTGAATCAGGAAGAAACAGATAATTTGAACAGATTGACCACTAAAAGTGAAATTGAATTTGTAATAGAAAAAGTCCCGGGAAAGAAAAATACAGAACTAGATGGCCTCACAGGGGAATTTTACCAAACATATAAAGAAGAATACCTAATCTCTGTTCCAAAACACTGAAATGGGCAGAACATTCTCCAAAATTCATTCAGCAAGATCACCATTACCCTGATATCAAAACCAGACAAAAACACTACAGAAAATAGAGGCCAATATTTTTTATGAACATTGATGCAAAAATTCTCAACAAAATATTAGCAAACCAAATCCAACTACACATAAAAAGGATCATACACCATGATCAGGAAGGATTTATTCAATGGTTATAAGGATGGTTCAACATACACAAATATCAGTGTGGCACACCATATTAACAAAAGGAGAGACGACACCCACATAATCACCTCAACAGATGCAAAAAAAAGCATCTGATAAAATTCATCATTCACTCAGAATAAAAACTCTCAAAGTTACTATATAGTGGGGACATACCTCAACTTACTAAGATGATTTAGGACAAACTTAGAGTTAACATTATACTCAAGCAGTGAATAGCTGAAAGCCTTTCTATTAAATTTAAGAATGAGACAAGGATGCCCACTTGCACTGCTTCTATTTAACACAGTATTCAAAATCCTAAGCACAGCAATCAGACAAGAAATAAAAGCTATTCAAATTTTAAGGTAAGAAATAAAACTTTTACTGTTTGCAGATGACGTGATACTCTATATAGAGAACCCTAAAGTCTCCACCCTAAACGTATTAGAATAATTCAGAAAGGTTACAAGATACAAGATGCATATACAGAAACATGTTGCTTTTCTGTTCCCCAACAATATCAGGAAGAGAAAGTAAAAAAAAAAAAAAAAAAAATTTTTTAAAATTGCATCAAAGAAACAAAATATCTAGAAATAAACTTAACCAAAGAAGTGAAAGACCTATACTCTGAAACCTATAAAACACTGGTGAAGGAAATTGAAGATGATTCAAAGATGGTTCGAAAAAAATGGCAAGATAACCCATATTCTTGAACTGAAATTATCAGTATTATTAAAATATTATTAAAACGGCCATACTACCCAAAGCAATCTACAGATTTAATGCAATCCTTACCAAAATACCCCTGTCAGAATTAGAATAATCCTAAAATTTACATGGAACAACAAAAGACCATGAATTACCAAAACAATGCTGAGAAAAAAGAATGAAGCTGAAGTTATAACGCTTCCAGACTTCAGCCTATACTATCAATACAAAGCTTCAGTAATCCAAACAGTATGGTATTGGCATAAAAACAGAAATGTAGATCAATGGAGCAGAACAGATAGCCCAGAAATAAAAGCATGCATGTTCAGTCAATTAATCTATGACAAAGAAGGCAAGAATATAAAATGGAGAAAGACATTCTTCTCAATAAGTGGTGCTGGGAAATCTTGCCAGGTACATGTAAAATAATAATTTAGAGCATTCCCTCACACCATATACAAAGTAAACTCAAAATGGTTTAAATACTTAAATGTAAGACTTGGAACAATAAAACTCTAGAACTTAAGCAAAAATAAATAATATTTCTTAAGGCAAAAGAAATAATATCAAAGTAAACAAATGGGCCTAACTAAACTTAAAAACTTTTGCACAGCAAAGAAATCAATCAATAAAATAAAAAGGGAACCTGTAGAACTGGAGAAAATATTTGTAAATGATATGACAGACAAGGGGTTAATATTCCAAATATACAGATAGCTCCTACAACAAAAAACCAAATAAGTAGATGGTTAACAGGCACATGAAAAGATGTTCATCCTTGCTAATTATTACAGAAACGTAAATAAAAACCACAATGAGGTATCATCTCACCCCTGGTCAAAATAGTACCATCAGAAAGACACAAATAACAAATGTTGACTAAGATGTGGACCAACCTAGACAGCATATTAAAAAGCAGAGACATTACTTTACCAACCAAGGTCAGTCTAGTCAAGGCTATGGTTTTTCCAGTAGTCATGTATGGATGTGAGAGTTGGACTATAAGAAAAGCTGGGCACCGAAGAATTGATGCTTTTGAACTGTGGTGTTGGAGAAGACTCTTGAGAGTTCCCTGGACTGCAGGGAGATCCAACCAGTCAATCCTAAAGGAAATCAGTCCTGAATATTCATTGGAAGGAGTGATGCGGAAACTGAAATTCTAATACTTTGGCCACCTGATGCGAAGACCCTGATGCTGGGAAAGATTGAAAAGCAGGAGGAGAAGGGGAGACAGAGGATGAGACGGTGGGATGGCATCACTGACAGAGTAAGCTCTAGGAGTTGGTGATGGACAGGGAAGTCTGGCGTGCTGCAGTCCATGGGGTGGCAGAGAGTTGGACATGACTGAGCAACTGAACTGAAGATTGTTAGTGGAAATATAAATTGGTGCAGTCCCTACAGAAAACAGTACAGTAGATTCTTTAAAAGCTAAAAATAGAACTGCCATATGATCCAGAAATTTCACTCCTGGATATATATTTCAAAAGATGAAAACACTAATTCAAAAAGCTACATGCCTCCAATGTTGACAGCAGTACTATTTACGATAGCCAAGACACGGAAGCAAGTCAAGTGCCCATTAACAGATGACTGGATTAATTAATAAGATGTGGAGTATGGTGTGTGTTGATGTATCAATATATATACTACTGAATATTACTCGGCCATAAAAACAATGAGATTCTGTTTTTAAGAACGTGTTATTATACTTAGTGAAATAAGTCAGACAGAGAAAGACAAATACTGTATGATATCACTTACACGTGGAACCTAAAAAATAGTACAATTGAATGTATATATACATAGAAACAGATTCACAGAAAACAATGTTATGGTTGCCAAAGGGGAGAGGGAAGTGGAGAGGTACAAATTAGGAGTATAGAATTAACAGATACAAATACTACATGTAAAATTGATAAGCAATAAGGCATACATTATAGCACAGGAAATTATGCCATCTTGTCATAGCCTATAATGCAGTATAATCTGCAAAAGATACTAAATTACCATGCTGTGCACCTCAAACTAACACAGTATTGTAAATCAACTACTTCAGTTTCTAATAAAAGGTTGAAGAGGATGAAACATTCCATATTCATTCTATAAAACCATTACCCTAACCAAAACCAAGCAAAAACAGAAAATTGCAGGCCAATATCCTGGATGAACATAGGTGCAAAAAATCTTGATAAAATATTAGCAAACCAGCAAAATATTTAAAAGACTCACATACCATGATCAATAGGTACATATTTCATGATGCAAAGATGGTTCAGTAATCACAAAACAATTAATGCTTTGATTCACCACATTACAAAAGGAAGGATAAAAATCAGATGATTATCTCAATAAGTGCAGAAAAAAGCATCCATTTATAATAAGAAAAAAATCGTCAATGAAGTAAATACAGAGGAATGTACCTCAACATAATAAAACCATAGTAACAAGCCCAAGCTAACATCTTAATGGTGAAAAATGTAAGACTGTCTTCTAATACCAAGACAAGAATGCCCTCTAACCACTTTTATTCAACATAGTATTGGAATTCAAAGTCAGGACATTAGATAAGAAAAAGAAATAGAGGCCACCTAAATTGAGAAGGGAGGGGTAAAGCTATCACTATTTGCAGATGACATGATATATAGAGAAAACTCTATAGACTCCATCTAAGAACTGTTAATAGTAATAAATTTAGCAAAGTGGCAGGATACAAAAGTCAATATGTAAAAATCTATTGCATTTCCAAATACTAATAATGACCTAATATGAAAAGAAATTAAGGAAATCCCATTGACAATTGCATCAAAAGGAATATCCAGGGATAAATTTAACCAAGGAGGTGAAAGATATGTACACTGAAAACTATAAGACATTAATGAAAGAAACTGAAGAAGACACAAATGAATGGAAAGATATTACACACACATGAATTAGAAGACTATTGTTAAAATGTCCGTCCTACCCAAAACGATCCCTATGAAAATTCCAATGACATTTTTCACAGAAAGAAAACAATCCTAAAATTTGTATGGAACCACAAAAGACCCCCAAACAACCAAAAGAATCCTGGGAAAAAGGAAGAGGTGAAGGTTATCAGAAGAGTATATAGTTTTGCATAAAAACTAACACATAGATCAACGGAACAGAATAGAAACCCAGTAATAAATCTGCAGATATGTAGTCATTTAATTTACAACAAAAGATAAAAGAATATACAATAGCGTAAGGGTGGTCTCTTTAATAAATGATGTTTGGAAAACTGGATAGCAATATGCCCAAGAATGAAACTGGACCTTTATCTTATATCATATAAAAATCAACTCAAAATAAAGACTTGAATGTAAGATTTGCATGAAAAGATGCTCAACATCACTCATTATTAGAGAAATGCAAATCAAAACCACAATGAGATATCACCTCACACTGGTGAGAGGTGAGAATGGCCATCATCAAAAAGTCTACAAGCAATAAAAGCTGGAGAGAGTGTGGAGAAAAAGGAATCTTCTTGCACTGTTGGTGAAAATGTAAATGGATACAGCCACTATGTAAGATGGTATGAAGATTGCTTTAAAAACTAGGAATGAAGCCACCATATGACCCAGCAACCCCACTCCTAGGCATATACCCTGAGGAAACCAGGGTTGAAAAAGACACATGTATCCCATTGTTCATTGCAGCACTATTTACAACAGCTAGAACATGGAAGCAACCTAGCTGACCATGGACAGATGAATCGATAAAGAAGTTGTGATACATGTACACAATGGAATATTACTCAGTCATAAAAAGAAATGCCTTTGAGTCAGTTCTGATGAGGTGGATGAACCTAGAACCTATTATACAAAGTGAAGTGAGTCAGAAAGAAATAGATAAATGTCATATTCTAATGCACATATACAAAATCTAGAAAAATGGTACTGAAGAATTTATTTACAGGGCAGCAACGGAGAAACAGACTTATAGACATGGGGAGAGGGGAGGAGAGAGTGAGATGTATCGAAAGAGTAACATGGAAACTTACAGTACCATATGTAAAATAGATAGCCAATGGGAATTTGCTGTATAGCTCAGGAAGCTCAAGCAGGGTCTCTGTATCAACCTGGAGGGGTGGGAAGGGAGGTTCAAGGGAGGGGATATACCTAGACCTGTGGCTGATTCATGTTGAGATTTGACAGAAAACAAAATTCTGTAAAGCAATCATCCTTCAATAAAAAAAATAAGTTAAAAAACAAAGACTTGAATATAAGATTTGAAAGCATAAAACTCCTAGAAGAAAATACATGTGATAAGCTCCTTGACATCACTGTTGGTGATGACTTTTTAAAAAATCTGACACCAAAACCCAAGGCAACAAAAGCATAAACAAACACTTAGGGGTACATCAGACTAAGAAGCTTCTATACAGCAAAGTAACCACCAATAAAAAGAAAAGGCAATCTACTGAACGTGATAAAACATTTGTAATTTATATATCTGATAAAAGGCTAATATCCAAAATATATTAAAAATTCATATAACTCAATAACAAAAAACATCAACAATTCAATTTTTTAGTTGGCAGTTCTAAATACCTATTTTGCCAAAGAGGATATACAGATGGCCTTCAGGTACATAAATAGATAGTCACCATCACTAAGCAGGGAAATAAAAGTCAAACCTGCAAAGAGGTAGCACCTCTCATCTGTTAGCATGGCTCTTATCAAAAAGACAAATAGCAAGTGTCCATGAGGATGTGGAGAATAGGAAATCCTTGTGTATTATTGATAAGAATGTTTATCAGTGCAGCCACCATAAAAAAACAATATGGAGTTTCCTCACGAATTACAAAATTCACCTATCATATGATCCAGCAATTTCACTTCTGGACATCTGTCTAAAGAAAACAAAAGGACTAGCTCAAAAAGGCATATCCACCCCCATATTGATTTTAGCATACTTATAATAGTCAAGATATAGAAACAACCTAAGTGTCCTGCTGCTGCTAAGTCGCTTCAGTCTTGTCCGACTCTGTGCGACCCCATAGACAGCAGCCTACCAGGCTCCCCCGTTCCTGGGATTCTCTAGGCAAGAACACTGGAGTGGGTTGCCATTTCCTTCTCCAATGCATGAAAGTGAAAAGTGAAAGTGAAGTTGCTCAGTTGTATCAGACTCTTAGCGACCCCAAAGACTGCAGCCCACCAGGCTCCTCCGTCCATGGGATTTTCCAGGCAAGAGTACTGGAGTGGGGTGCCATTGCCTTCTCTGAGCTAAGTGTCCATCAATGGACAAATGGATAAAAGAAACTAATACACACACATGTATGCACACACACACACATACACAATGGAGTATTATTATTCAGCCATAAAGAATGATCTTTCCATTTGAACAGTAGGAATAGATTTTGAGGGTATTGTGCTGTGCTTAGTCACTCATTCACTTTCAACTCTTTCCGACCCCATGTACTATATAGCCTGGCAGGCTTATCTGTCCATAGGGATTCTCCAGGCAGGAATACTGGAGTGGGTTGCCATGTCCTCCTCCATTTGAGGATATTAAGCAACAGGAAATAAGTCAGGCAGAGAAAACATAAATGCCATATAATCTCACTAATATATGTAATCTAAAAAAAAAAATACAAAACAATAACAAAAACTCCACACAAGCTCACAGATACAAGCTATATCTTGAGATGGGAGTGGGAAAAATGATTGAAGATCAGAAGGTACAGACTTCTCATTATTTAAAAAGTTGCAGGGATATAATAGGCAACATAGTAACTACAGTTAATAAGACTATATTGCCTATTTAAAAGTTACTAAGGGTGATTTTTTTATTGCAGAGCTTGGCATGCAGGATCTTAGATCCCCAGCCAGGGATCAAACCTGTGCTCCCTGCAGTGGAAGTGCAGAGTTTTAATCAGCGGACGGCCAAGGAAGCCCCAACAAAAGGTTAATCTTTAAAATTCTCATCACACAAAAAAATTGTAACTATGTGTAGCAATGGACATTAGACTTATAGTGATGATCATTTTGTAATACATGCAAACACCATTCATTATGTTGTGTACCTGAAACTAATGTTTTATACATCAACTATACCTCAAAAAAAAAAAAAAAACATTTACTAAAAGTATAAAAATATATTAGGAATGAATAAGCACCAAATTTAGAATAGAGATTACTTTTGAAGGAAGGAAGCAATAAAGGAAAGATATTGAGGGAGCATCAAGTATTTCTAATGTGTAACTTCACTAAAATGTATGAAGCAAATTAAGCAAGATATAACAATTTGCCAAGCTTAGTAAGGGGATATTTTATTATTGACTATTGTTATTGTTCAGTTGCCCAGTCGTGTCTGACTCTTTGTGACCCCATAGACTGCAGCACACCAGACCTTCCTGTCCTTCACTATCTCCCAGAGTTTGCTCAAACTCATGTCCACTGGGTCAATGATGCCATCCAACCATCTCATCTTCTGTCATCCCCTTCTCCTCCTGCCCTCAACCTTTCCCAGCATCTGGATCTTTTCCAATGAATCAGCTCTTCACATTAGGTGGCCAAAGTATTGGAGCTTCAGCTTCAGTCACCTTCCAGTGACCATTCAGGGCTGATTTCCTTTTCTTTAGGACTGACTATACTTTCTGGTGGCTGTGACAGTAAAGAATCTGCTTTCAACGCAGGAGATACGGGTTCGAACCCTGGGTCGGGAAGATCCCCTGAAGAAGGGAACAGCAACCCACTCCATGCTCTTGCTGGAGAATTTCATGGACAAAGGTGCCTGGTGGGCTACAGTCCATGGGTTCGCAAAGAGTTGGACACGACTAACACTTTCACTTTCTTTCCATACTTTCTATTAATATGTGCCTGAAATATTTCATTGGAAAAGGCAATGGCAACCCACTCCAGTACTCTTGCCTGGAAGATCCCATGGATGGAGGAGCCTGGTAGGCTGCAATCCATGGGGTCGCTAAGAGTCGGACATGACTGAGCGACTTCACTTTCACTTTTCACTTTCATGCATTGGAGAAGGAAATGGCAACCCACTCCAGTGTTCTTGCCTGGAGAATCCCAGGGATGAGGGAGCCTGGTGGGCTGCCGTCTATGGGGTCGCACAGAATCGGACACGACTGAAGCGACTTAGCAGCAGAAATATTTCATAATAATCTAGGGCTTCCCTGGTGGCTCAGAGGTTAAAGCGTCTGCCTGCAATGTGGGAGACCTGGGTTCGATCCCTGGGTTGGGAAGATACCCTGGAGAAGGAAATGGCAACCCACTCCAGTATTCTTGCCTGGAGAATCCCATGGATGGAGGAGCTTGGTGAGCTACAGTCCATGGGTCGCAAAGAGTCGGACACGACTGAGCGACTTCACTTCACTTAAAAAATCTGAGTGTTAAGAGTATATTGCTGAATGTTACATTCAGAATCACATTCCTTTAAGATAAATAAAGCAGAAAGAGTATGGATGTATACATGTATATATACATGTCAATGTATTAGTGAAGGGAGATGCAGACAGACTGCTGACTGTGGCTACCTCTGGAGTAAGAAATGGAAAGGGGAAGGAAGCAAAGAGAAGTTCCATGTTTTGTTCAGTATGCTTCTGTGGTTTGAATCTTTGAGAATGTTCTACTTGAGTCATAAAAAAGAGAAAACACTGGAATTAAACCCAGAGGAACACTCAAAGGCAAACCCCAAAGAACACAGAGGTTAGACCTCAGTTCTGCAGAAAAGCCAGGATCTCTCTTGAGGGAAATGTCTCCCTTCCCTAGTAGCAGTGAATTCCTTCAAGAGTGGCTTAGAAGCACTAAAGCAGATGAGGCATTATTGGGGGAAATTTTTACCAGGGTTGTTCTGAAGCTACTACATTCACTCAGCAGAAGGAGCCCAAGTCTTTAGGATGCCATAGTGATCATAACCATCCTATTTATTTGTGCAGGACAATTGTTTCTAAGTCAAGGAGTATTCACAAAATAGAACCATCTCGGGTCTTATAGATTAAATGGCAAGACAGTGCTGGGAGGGGAAGGGCTTCAAGAAGTTGGTCTTCAGATCTCCAAATATGAGGAAGCCCATTATCATTAATCACGGTGAAACCAGAGCCCAGCAATAAAAGCAGTTGGCTTTAGAAAGAGCTGTTTTCCAGGAGTCATTTATTCATTTGATGTTATGTCAGTGATAAACCATGCCAGCTATGATTAAGCCAAGTTCATTCAGATGCACACCGCTGTGTCCTGGAACAGCTAAGACCAAAGCCCTCCATCTTTGTCAGGAACTCCAAACTATTTGGGCAACTCAACAATGCATCTCTGTGGCAACCAGTGCTTAAAATGTAAATTGTGTTCATCAGGGTGAAGGAGCAAAGTGAAGGAGGTGTGAGGTGGTGTGAAGGAACAGTAGGCTTTGCAGAACCATGTCAGAGAATATCAAGGTCAGGAGGCATGTCCTATCTTTGTTTCTGGAGATTCAAATAGTGGAAAGAACACACAATATCTGACACTTCTTGTGGACTAATCCTACGGCCAGAAGGAAACTGGGTGCTATTCATATCCCACTGCTTTAACTATCACCACCTCATGCAGGCTAACGCGTCACCGGAACAAGCCCTCGGAGCCTTCTGCCCACAGCAGACCTGGGATCAGCAGGCTGGTCATGGTGCAAGTTGAAATGGTGTCCAGTTGTAGTATATCCTTTGGGAAAATCATTTTATTTATCTGAGTTCCAGATTCCTCTCCTTTATTCTCACTGATGATAACATGAAATAATGATTATAGAAAGTGTTTGAAAAGTGCTCAGCTACTGATTGCTATAAAACCTAAACAGTAATGAGGGGGAAAGTATTCCAACATTCAGCGCGCGTGCATGAACACATACACACACACACACACACACATACACGCACACACACACACACGCACACACACACACACACGTCTGTCCTCAATTTCACAGGTATCATATCACCTCTTTTTTAAGAAAACCATATTCTCGGACTCTTTCCTCAAAGCAATATCAAAACAATACACAGATCAAAAAAGAGACTAGTACTCAAGTCTTCGAAATACAGCATTACATACAAATACACCCACTCCCTGTATCACACTGCCCATCTTGCATCATGCTGCCAATAACCACTACTCTAGTGTACGTGTGAGCGCTCAGTCACTCAGTCATGTCCAACTCTCCTACTTCCCTTCCTACCATGCAAACACCAGCCAGATCTTTTCATGTTGGTGACCAATATCTTTTGGTCCATTCTTAGAGACGTAATAATGTAGTTTCCATCTAAAGATGGCAAATCATTATACTGCCAACAAAAATTAGTGTTTTTCTATTGCTTTGGGTTATTCAAAGAAAATAATGCCTTGCTCTTGTTTATGCCTTAAATATATATGCCTTAAATCCTCTTTAACCACTGCCCCTAATTATTTTTATGTATTTATTGGCACAGACACACACAATATACATAAAATTTTATATGTGTCACATAAATAGTGTTACACTATACAAATTCTGTAACTTGGTTTTCTACAACAATATGTCTAAACTTCTAGCAATGTTAAGACTGATGTCCTATTTACATAGACTTGTTCTATGGAACTTGATGGGCTCTAGTGTATCCTATTATTACTTGGAAAAAGTGAGGACTTTTTCCCTTCCCAGTTGAGAGGAGAGAGGAACAGAAAGACACAACTGCTGGGCTGGTTTCAGGCACATCAGGTGTCCTGGTCCTCGGTTGAATGATTCACACTTGATGTCTTACTTATAAGTGACAGTGTCAGGAAATCAGGATAGAAGTAATAGCTCCAGAACTTCAAAACATAGAAGCAGAATTTTTTTAACAGGAAGGACCAGAAAAGAATTTTCACTTCAAATCCCTCCATTTACCAATAAGAAATCTGAGACTAAGAAATGTTATCAATTTACCCAAGGTAATAGCCCAAGTTTCCTGGCTTAGCTTCTGTATTGGGTTTTCTTTTTTTCTACTTCTGCAAATCCGTCTCAAAGACCTCAGGAACAATCAATAAACTAGTCCATATTAAAAAAAAAAAAAAAAAAAACCCCTTCGAGCTCAAAAGCTATAAAGGCTGCCATATTTGATTTGTTTTTTGAGCTGGGAAATGACAGTAAAAATTAATTGATATTTAATCAATCAACAGTGATAATGACAGATTGCTTTCAGACTTTTCTAAAGGCCTAAAAAGTCAATATTTGCTCAAGTAGGGCAACCACAGGACTTCCATAGGCCACAAATAATATCTGTGGTGAGAATTAAATTTACTTAAGTGATGCATTTACTTAGCACAGTGCCTGGTACATCAATGCTTCCTACTAGTAAGCATTTTTATCCAAAGGCACCCTCTTTGCTGAAGACTCTCTCATTGCTCTGAAATGGAAGAAACTGAGGACCACTGAGTCCTGCTCACCAGCACCCTAGCTCAAGTCAACTTTCCAATTCTTATTTTATTTTATTCAGAGAGAGGTGGTGATGATGTTTGGGTCAATTCCAAAAGGAAAAAAAAAAAAAACCTATTTCATTAGGAAAAGTGTCTTCCCATTATGGAAGCCAGCACTTTTCCTACCTGGCATCTCTGCTCAGCTATGAGTGAAAATGGTTTCTAATTATCCTCCCAGGCCCTCTCTTTCTCTAAGTCTTTAGACAACTACCATGTGCCAGCTGGCAGTGAACACTGAAGTTAAGAGACTCTTCTCAGGTTTTGCACATTTGCTGTATTAACAAGTTTATCCATTTGATTTCTTCCAAAACCTTCTTTCTAAATGAAAAGTAAACATGCCATTGTCCTTGGATAAGCGTCTCTTTGACCTTCTCTCTTAGGCTTATGAGAAGCAGATGCTATGTGGCTAAAATCTGGACCTGGGGACACCCATCAGTGTTCTAATCATATATGTGTAAACCAGATTTTGGCCAAGGAATCCTGGCCTCTTGAATGTAGATAAAATCAGCTCAATCCTTGTTCCATACATAGTGCAAGTCCAAAATATCTGCCCTCCCTCCAAACTTTCTTACACATTCTTGGGCAGCCGCATCACGCATGGTCACCTCTGCTCCAGGCTCCTATTTCTCATAGGCTTGATTTCTCCACTCAGCACTGAACATCCCCCAATGTCAAACTTAGCTTTGCAAGCAATTTCCAAATCAATCAATCAAACACAACCCCAAAGCAAGAACGGTCACAACTCAAGTGAACTTCAGATCTGAGGAGAGACAGAAGAGGCTGTGGCATCTCAGTTTTTATGCATTCTTGTTATTACGAGAGGCCTTTAAGTCATCTCACCATGGGGAATTTCCACTGGCTGTTCTTGAGACCAGCTCACCCCGTAATTTCTGGCTTCATTTTTCTTGTCCAAACTATTTCATATCTCTTCTTCATAGAACTCCAAATTCTTCTCCTTTAGCTATGCAGAGCCATTCAACCCTTCCAAGATTAAGACTTTGCTCCCAGAGAGCAAAAGTCCATCTTCGCTTACCTTCACTTACCAAACCCAGCAAGCTCCTCAGCAAGGCCACACAAGCTCTACTTAGAGAGCAGTTGTTACAGCTAATGGAAGTTTTTCATTGGAGTTTTTGTACCTGCTCAAGTTGTGTGCTCAGATGCACAGCCATTTGCAGTCACCTTGAATGGAACCAAGTTGTAAGGAATTGACATCTTGCATGTGTGCATGCTCAGTCATGTCTGACTCTTTGCAAGCCCATGGACTGCAGCCTGCCAGGCTCCTCTGTTCATGGGATTTTCCAGGCAATAATACTGGAGTGGGTTGCCATTTCCTTGTTCAGGGGATCGTCTCCACCCAGCAATTGAACCCGTGTCTCCTGCATTAGCAGGTGGATTCTTTACCATTGAGTCACCTGGAAAGCCAGGAATTGACACCATGGGGAGAAACATTTAAGACATAGGAAATAAAAAGCAGCTAAAATTATAGGAAGAGAAAAAAATGTAAAAAAAGGAGTGATGAAATAAAGTGAAAAAGAATGAGAAACAAAAGGGGTAGCTAAAAGAAGAAGAGGAGGCTGATTTTATGACAAATGGAAAGAAAAGGAAGAAAAAAGGTAAAAGAAGGGAGAATTGAAGGGGGCAGTAAGAAAATGAGGGTGGCGGAGAAGAGATGTCACTCTGCCCACAGCTTCTCCTGGCTCCATCATTCTTGAGGTCACCCAGCCCATAAGTCTCAGCAGTGTGGTCTTACAAAGCAGAGCATGAGGCGTGAGCTCTGGTCTGAGCTCTAGTGAGTGTCTGTAGGCAGGTCCTTTACCCTGTCTGGCCTGGTTGATGCATTTCTAAAAGACAGTCATTAAACTCAGTGTACAGGTCCCTTCCAGGGACCAGTTTCAATGTCTCCATGAAACAGGTTAGTTAACTCCTCAATCTGCTACCCTACTGCACACTTAGTTGCTCCCTTTTTCACCCCTGTCCCCTTCCCTCTTCCTCCTTGATCTGGGCATAGTGAACCATAAGCCCAAAAGCTCTCACTGAGTCAGCTGTCCATCTACTATCCAGATAGTAGGTAGCCAGCAGCATTCCAAAGACCATCAGGAGGAGACACAATGTTCAAATGCATCATTTTAACCATGATTCCAACCACTTTTAAGTATCATATAAAATCACATGGTATCAAAATAAACTGGTTTTACTGTTTAGTAACGGGTACTACTGTTTTAAGATTTACTATTACTGTTAAAACTAAAAGGCCAAAATGCTGTGTGAATTTACATGCAGATTTATCTGCCTTGTTAAACACCCATCAAGTCCCAGAGTGTGCAGACCTCTACTATACACCATGGGAGATTGCAGAATCAAAGTAATGTGGGTTAGGGAGTCAGGGGCACCCGAATCGAGGAAAAGTAGGGCTGGCAAGTAGGGAACTGGGCTACATGACTCTACCCGCAAAGCACAACAGCTTGCAACAGTCCTTATCAAAATTCCTAACTTCTCAAAGGCCTCTCCCCACAGGCTTTCAGGGGAAAACAATTAGAGAATTAGAGCACCTAATTCACCAGTGCTATTAATAGCTCGAAGATAGTCTTTCTAAAGCAATACTAATAGAGCCCTACAAATGAGTTGCTAAGTATATCATTCATATCATGGAATGGGCTGAAGAGAAATACAGACATTTGTGAGCAAAGATACCTTTTCTGTACCTCTGAAGTTATGCTACACAGACTACATGTTTTTTCCATGTGTACATCGGGCTGCATTTTAAAATTAAAAAAAAATGTTTTGCCATGTGCTGATACTAAAATGGTTTTAAAAAATGAGGAAAGAAAGGCTGGTAGATTTTAAAAAAAGGAGGGGATAAGAAACCAATGAAGACTACTAGGGCTGGGTAATCTTACTGTTATACTTGGAGTGGGCTTTATTTATACAGAGCAAGCCTGGCTGTAGCAGATTAAGTGCCTGAGAATTAGGTCAGAGAATTGGCCAGCACTCACAGTTTTGAGAGTTTTAGTGGAAACCCTGAGAGAAGTTTTCCATGGTCAAATCTATTTGGGAAATGCCGTATTCTAGACCCCTGTCTTTGAGAGTCACAATACCTATTAAAGACCGTAAGATTTCTTATAGGAAAAAAAAAAAATTCTCTCAGTAAAGCTCAGTCTTGTCCAAACCCATTTGGCTACAGAACCCTTTTTTCACATAATGCTTACTAGATCTGGTATTCCAGAAACACACGCTGGGAACAACCAACCCAACATCATTCAGATGTTCATAATTAACCTCTTTTCTGTCATAGGAAGATGAAGCCTAAAAGCCATATAGCCTTAAAAATAAAATTACCCTGTTGTTCACAGATGAAAGGCAAGTTGGGGGAGGGGGGTTCAATTGTACCAGTTGGAATAAGATGCAGATTAACTAAAAAGCACTGGGATGCTTATCACCACATGAGGCTTCTCATTTTTTGGCTGTCGCTCTGGACATATGAAGGACCACATGATCTTGAGCTACCTTTGCATGACATGTTATCTGACCTTCCTCCCATGGATAGTCATTTTTCCCTCTTAATTCTTCAGTGAAGTCATCTCAGTTTGTTAATAATGCAAAAGTGTGCTGTCTTGCTTGTAAATCACAAAACTGAAGATTCTTAAGATAAATGTAGGTAATTAACACCAGTACATGGAATATTAGGACACATATAGTTCTACGAGAACAAGTAAGTACAACCTTGAACAAAGCCATACCACCAACTAACTGCTGTCTGACCTCACCCAGATGACTTAACACTTGGCCACGCCTGCCTCACTTTGTGAAATGAGAGCATAGGACTTGATTCCAGTCAGAAATCCCAGTCAGCTCTAACAGAGCAAGAGACAAAAGATTAGTTAAATATTCTGGTATAGAGTCAGAACAACCTAAACTCAGCTCTATCACTTACTGTCTGCATGCTTGGATCAATTATGGAACTTCTTTTGACTTTGGGATAATAATAATTATCCCCAATTGTCCATTAATAGCTGATCTAATACATGAGTCTTTAATATAATTAGTTACGTTAAAAATATTTATAGTCTGGATCTATAAGTATTGCTATTACAATGATCATTAGTTTCCTATGTCATTGAAATCTGGGCATCTAGGTAACAGACTGGGCCCCCAGAAAGGGCCAGATTGGGCCATGTGAAGTCCACAGACACACATAGAATAGCTTGATCGCGCTAGTCTACACTGTGTTAGAAATGCCTGCTGCTTCCACATATAGGAAACAAACTTATGGTTACCAAAGGGCACAGCAGGGAGGAGGATATAGAGCTGGCATTTGAGATTAAAATACAAACACTACTATATATAAAATAGATAACCAACAAGGATCTACTGCATAGCACAGAGAATTATATTCAATATCTTACAAAAACTTAGAGTGAAAGAGAATGCAAAAAAGGAAATTATATATATATATATATGCATAATAGAATCACTTTGCTGTATACCTAAAACATTGTAAATCAACTATATTTCAATAAAAATATATTTTGAAAAGGAATGCCTACTGCTAAGTCATTTGCTGAGAGCTGGAAATGAACCAACACCACAGTTGGCCCTCCATATCCTCAGGTTCCACATCCAAAGATAAGAGTGGCTGACTGTACTAGGCCACTTTGTATAACAAACTTGAACATCCATGGATTGTGGTATCCATGGGGGTCCTGGAAGCATCTCACTTGGATAAGAAGAGACAACTTAATTTAAATCAGATACTGCTGATGCTCTGCTTAAAAGCCACTAAAGGACTCCTCTGGTGGTCCAATGATTAAGAACCCACCTGCCAATACAGGGGACACAGGTTCAGCTGATCTCTGGTCTGGGAAGATTCTACATACCTCGGGGCAGCTAAGCCTGTGCACCGCAACTACTGAGCCCATGCACCGCAACAAGAGGAACCACCACAATAAGAAGCCCTTTCACCCCACAGAAGAGTAGCCCTTGCTCACGGTTACTATAGAAAGCCCATGTGCAGCAACAAAGACCCACTGCAGACAGGAAAAAAAAAAAAAGTCATTAAAGGCTATATCATTCTATATCACGAGTAAAATACCAAATGCCTACGGGTCTTGGTACCAGATTACCTCTCCTCTTCAGTCACTTCTCCAACCACACTGCTCTACTATCAAGATTATGCTCCAGCTGCTGCTCCTGTCTGGGTGGCATTTGCCCTCCTTCTTTGATGGCTTGCTTTTTTCTCATCTTTCAGACCTCAGTTGGAGTATTACTTCTTCAGAGAGACTTCCCCAACTACATCATTGAAAGCAGCTCCCAGTTTCCTTCACTTGCTGCACCAAATCCCATATCCATTATGTTAGCACTCTGTGATCAAATCATTTGTTGATTTATTTGGGCCCAGCTGCAATATCTCAGGGCCCATCTTAATAATAACCAGTTATGCAAGCAGAGTGGAAAGTTAGTCTGAAATTTTAGTCCTGATCTTTTGGCTCCAGTGTCCTCTACTCGTCACTTACAGTTTCTATATCTATTAAGAACCCCTACCCCACAAAAAAGAATCTTACTGGTGCAGCTAAGCCTAGATATTCCTCATTAGTCCAAGGAGGAAGTAGATCCATGCCATACAATATGACCTACCATTGTGGGCATGATTGGACAGATACCCCAAAATATGTCTGAACAATGTTCAAGGTCCATGGAGCACAGTAGATGGATTAAGTTCTGAGCAAAATCTAGAAAACATCCTCTTTCAAAACCCACTCAGCATCTCCTTCATTTCCTCCTCCTCCTTTCCCATGGTGCACCCCTGACTCTCAAAAAATCCTTTCCTAAGCAGCTATGACCACATCCTCCTCTCTGAGAGAACCCACATTAAAGCCTGTATCTCACAGCACTGTGATTTTATGTAAGTCCATCTCCCCTAATGAGATGGAGCACCTCACATCTGTAAGCACCTCACACAGTGCCTACTTAGTATGTGATGTTCAACAACTCTTTGCTAAATGAAGAAATCAATGCATGAATGAACTAATAAAAAGTTAGCAGGTGACTATGACAGATGGCATATTCAATTTGAGAGGAAAGAATCATACCAAGCAGTGTTGGGTCAGATGTTAGAGGTGTTGATATATACATAGTCAAGGATGTAGAAAGAGAGGTCATCTGTGTACCCCCGGGTCTGGCCCATAGTCAACCTCAGTAACCTGTAACTGTAATGATGATAATGATGATGATGCCAGCTCTCAAGGATGAGGTACATAAAACATTTCTCCCTTCTGATGGAAAGGTGACAATTGTTCAGCACCTTCCTTCATCTTCTCTTCTCTCCACATACTTTTAAAGGTCACTCTCTAAAAAGACCATTTTGTCCTGGTTCTGTGGGAAGATAATTAAAGAGAAATTATCTGCATTTCAGAGGATGCCTTACATTAAGCTGAAATTAAACTCAGTGAAATAATTCCATTTTTGCCGCAAACATCTTGAAGCTCTTTGGGTCTCCAGTAGGAGAGGGTAATCCAGTTTTTATCATTTTCTTTGCTCGAATACAGCTGCTTCCTTTTGCTGAAACAGCTGGAATAAATCTTGTTTCCAAAGTTTTGCTTCAGAACTTGGCTTTCCCTCTTTTTTTCCAGGCCTGGTGTAAATAAGGACATAAGCTAAGAATGAAAACATAAACCAAGAACAGCCATTTAAGGAGTTAGAAAATCTGTTTTCCTTATAAGCAATGATGGGACTCCAATCCATCACCCATTTCCCAGGAATGTTAAGATGTTAAATGGGATACCAGTTACAGATAGTCTGCAGAAAGCAACCTGTGTCTAAAAGGATGGAGTTTTAGAGAAACAATTCTGTAAAAACTAATTGTGTATGTTTCTCAGAATGACAACATTAATAATTTGAGTAATGTGAATGAAGACTGTTGAAACATCACCCCATGTCCAATAACCTTGGAAATAGGCTAAGCATGTCGCTCTTTGACAAATGGATATAGCTTTGTTGGACCTCAATCACTGACTTTACAAATTAAGAATATTTCTGAGAGCACTGGGGAGTGTTTGATAAAAGAAAAAAACCAATTGCTTTCCACATATTAACAATAATGATGGTGATTCTGTAATATTAATAAATATCATTATTGATAATTTGATAGCTTACAATTATAGACTATCGAATTTCAATCTCAACTCTGCCACTTACTATTTATGTGACCTATAAGTTATTTGATTGCTCTCTACTCCAGTTTACTCACTTGGAGTATGAGGATAATAGTATCTACCTTATAGGAATGGGCAAGGGTTCAATCAATAGGGCATGGTATAGAATAAGGGCTCTGTAAACATTAGCTCAGTTATTACTGAGTTCTTACTCTGTATCTCATGTTAGTTGGACACTAAAGTCTCTGTTCCTCATCCTTGTTCTAGCCTGCCTTCTGGGTGATGGTTGGTAGATGCGGTGGGTGTGGAGGGTGGATGGAAGACAGAGCAAAGGAAAGCATTAACAGAAAGACTCAACTGAACCTTTTAACAGCTCACTCTGTGACTCATCACATACATATCACAAGACAGAGACATAAGCCACAACATTTCTAGAGAGGAATCATGGGACAAATCTCACTGTATACCCTCTATTTCTTTCAAACCATAATGTTTTCAATCAGGGAAAATCTGAGTAAAATCTATTTAACAAAGCTTTATTAAACAGTTGAATGAACAAAGGATAAATCTTGGGTTGAAAGGCACAAAAGTGGCAGAAGGTAACAGAGAAGAGGTAGAACTTGCAGAAGGCAAGCGGATGGTGGTTGGGGTGGGGGCCAGTGGGTAGATAGGGTTACCAGTGGAGTGAAGGGCATCTCAATTAGCCCTTTTCTGTCCTCTTTTGATTTACATCATGGCAGAACCTGGGTGAGCCCCTGTTTACAGTCAGGTTCTGGGAGAAGTCAGCCTTGAAGTGGAATTTAATGTGCAGGTAATTTATTAGAAAATGTCTTCAGGATCAACTCTGGTGGAAGGTGGGAAAAGGAAGCAGGATTCGGGAAAGGGAGAAGTTGAGCCATGAAGCAAGATCTGTGGCCTCAGCTGATTTCACGAGGGGCTTTGGAGCTACAATAGCCATGAGATTTACCTCTGATGAGCCAAATGGGCCAGGCCTTTGCACTCCTGCCTGGACCCATCACTATATGTGGGACGGGGGCAAGCAGGCTTTCTGCAGCTGATGCAATCCCTGAAGAATCTGACAGCACTGCCAGAAGCTGAGACAATAATCCTTCTGAAAAGTAGGAAGCTGGTCCTCACAGCCCTCAGGTTAGCGTTTTTCCACCTGTAGTCAATCAGCCACCTACCTCAGCATCATCTAGAAGGGGCAGATTCCTGCGTCCCTACTGCTACCTATTGAATCAGAGTCTCTAAGGGTAAGGTCTGAGAGTATGCATTATAATAAGCTCCACAAGTGAACTGGCTCACAATGCTGACCAAGAATAGCTACATGTATGAGTTTAAAGAAAAGCCTGCTGGCAAATAAAGTAGGAACTTGTAAAAGAAAATTTCCAAATTCTGCTACTAATCCTACCACATTCAATGCAATTGACAAAGTAAATTCTTGACTAAAATTTATTTCCTACTAGCCCCCTCGGTGGCTCCTGTAAGGAGATTTTCCTCTGTGAGCATGGATGCATTCTCTGTGGTTGGCCATCCATCCTGTATGTCTGTCCACAGATGCCCAAGAGGAACACAGGGCTTTGAATACATCAACCAGAGCCGGCAGGCCTGGTGCTGCATATGCTGATTCATTGTACCAACACAGTCTACGGGCTCATTTGTGTCTCTTCCATGGAATTCTTGTCACTTCTGAAGAGTCCATCAGTTCAGTTCAGTCACTCAGCTGTGTCCAACTCTTTGCAACCCCATGGACTGCAGCACGCCAGGCTTCCCTATACATCACCAACTCCCAGAGTGTGCTCAAACTCATGTCCATCGAGTCAGTGATGCCATGCAACCATCTCATCTTCTGTCTCCCTTTTCTCCTCCTGACTTCAATCTTTCCCAGCATCAGGGTCTTTTCCAGTGAGTCAGTTCTTCACATCAGGTAGGGCCAAAGTATTGGAGTTTCAGCTTCAGTATCAGTCCTTCCAATGAATATTCAGGACTGATTTCCTTTACGATTGACTGGTTTAATCTCCTTGCAGTTCAAGGGACTCTCAAGAGTCTTCTCCAACAGCACAGTTCAAAAGCATAATTTTTCAGTGCTCAGCTTTCTTTATACATGACTACTGGAAAAACAATAGCTTTGACTAGATGGATTTTGTTGGCAAAGTAATGTTTCTGCTTTCTAATATGCTGTCTAGGTTGGTCATAGCTTTTCTTCCAAGGAGCAAGCGTCTTTTAATATCATGGCTGCAGTCACCATCTGCAGTGATTTTGGATCACAAGAAAATAAAGTCTGTCACTGTTTCCTTTGTTTCTCCATATATTTGCCATGAAGTGATGGGACCGGATGCCATAACCCAGTTCTTTGAATATTGAGTTTTAAGCCAGCTTTTTCACTCTTCTCTTTCACTTTCATCAAGAGGCTCTTTAGTTCCTCTTCACTTTCTGCATCTGCAGAAAGTGTCATCTGCATACCTGAGGTTACTGATATTTCTCCCGGCAATCTTGATTCCAGCTTGTGCTTCATCCAGCCTGGCATTTTGCATGAAGAGTCCATATGTCAGTAGTATATAACCCAGTTAAATCACTGCCTTGTATAAGGAAGTTTTGGGAAGTTGTTAAACTTCCAGCTCCACACTCCCTGAGGAGTATATTTAGAGCACAATTTAATCTCTGTCTCCAAACCTCCACTTTTCTACACATAATTTTTCATTTGAAACCCATCCTCTGAGCACCGCCAAGTTCACCCCTCTTTCTGCCTTCCTTCTATTAAGGTCTGGGGCTAGCAATAAAATCAGTCTAGAAGCCTTAAGCCTAAACCAGCTAGACAAAACTAAATATATGGAAAACATCAAAGTTTTCTTTCTGAAAAAGTCATATTTGTCCACATACATTATGAGACAATGAAGCTCACGTGGTTTGACTCCATAATTCACTTCTTGGAAGTAACCTAAAGAGTAATAATAAATGTGGAGAAAGCACAAAGATATTCATCATAGGATAATCTCTAAAAGTGACACAAATGGAAAAAAAAAGCTAAATATATGCTACAAGAAAAATAACTTAGGAACAACAGACTGGTTCCAAATAGGAAAAGGAGTCCGTCAAGGCTGTATACTGTCACCCTGCTTATTTAACTTATATGCAGAGTACATCATGAGAAAGGCTGGACTGGAAGAAACACAAGCTGGAATCAAGATTGCCGGGAGAAATATCAATAATCTCAGATATGCAGATGACACCACCCTTATGGCAGAAAGTGAAGAGGAGCTAAA
Organism: Cephalophus harveyi; assembly: GCA_006410635.1. Classification (NCBI taxonomy): domain Eukaryota; kingdom Metazoa; phylum Chordata; class Mammalia; order Artiodactyla; family Bovidae; genus Cephalophus; species Cephalophus harveyi. The sequence continues at coordinate 80,566 of SJYT01040313.1, forward strand.
AATCCTCTTGATAAAAGTGAAAGAGGAGAGCGAAAAAGTTGGCTTAAAGCTCAACATTCAGAAAACGAAGATCATGGCATCTGGTCCCATCACTTCATGGGAAATAGATGGGGAAACAGTGGAAACAGTGTCAGACTTTATTTTTTGGGGCTCCAAAATCACTGCTGATGGTGACTGCAGCCATGAAATTAGAAGACGCTTACTCCTTGGAAGAAAAGTTATGTCCAACCTAGATAGCATTTTCAAAAGCAGAGACATTACTTTGCCGACTAAGGTCCGTCTAGTCAAGGCTATGGTTTTTCCTGTGGTCATGTATGGATGTGAGAGTTAGTGAGTCTGAGTGAACTCCGAGAGATGGTGATGAACAGGGAGGCCTGGCGTGCTGTGATTCATGGGGTCGCAAAGAGTCGGACATGACTGAGTGACTGAACTAAACTGATGCATTACATGACGGAGCTGTTAAAATGTTTAGGAATGTTTTGAATAACAAAGCAAAGAGACTTCATTTACTGTTGAGTGAGAAGTGCAGGATACATAGCAGTTCACACTAAAAGAATTCAAACATTAAAACTTCTTATTGAAAAAAACACTAAAATATTAATAGCAATGTGTCTAGGTGGTGGAAATGAATAATTTTCTTTGAAGTATTTTAATGTCACACTCTACGTTTATAATTTTTAAAGAAACATATAAAACTTAAACCCTCAAGTTTGTTAAGTCTCTCTATATATATATTAACATAGAAGTCCATTAAAATGTGGATTCCTAAATTAGAGGACAGTGTTTGCTTCCTAGAAATATCCTGTTATATGGGAAGTGTATCATAGAAGGAATAATTTGTTATTATAGGTATAATCAATCCGCAGACTTGGGTAAGGTTATGTGTTTTCAACTATGTTTTCAGAAGAGTTATTTGTTGATAGTCCCCAAAGGAACTGTCCTTCCCTGGTGATAGGATCACTGCCACAGTCACCTCTGGAGAGGGATCTATAGTTGCCTGCACTGTGCATGTGACATCAGCAGATTGCTTTGCTTTGTGAAGCTGGCTGTCTCTACAGGAGCCTCAGGTGTAATTTCTGATAATTCTGTATGAGTTATCCTTCTTTGCTTGTCCTTTCAAGGAAACAAAACACTGATTACAGAATAGTAAATTCATTTACATAAAAACTGTAAGCAAAATTAAAAAGATAGAAGTTTTCAAATCAAATAAGCTGGGGAAATGTGTCAGAAATATGATAAGAAATAGTGTCCTTTTATTAAAGGACAAATCAAAAAGAAAAATGGCACAAAAGTAAATAGCTAGTAAAAATACATTAAATAAGTAAAAAGTTAACCTTCAAGAATATAAAATAAGTAATTTTTAACATAATCTTCAATGCTGGCAAGCGTACAGTGAAAGACATGCTCATACACAGATGAGAGGAGTGAGATTGACACAGTTCTAGAGGTCTGCAAGGCCACATGTATCAGGAGCCTTTAAAATAGCTATGCTTTTACACAATCTTTCCTTTTCTAGGGATCTATTCTAAGAAGATGAGTGGAAATTTTTCTGGTTATTTATCACTGTATAACAAATCTTCTAAAATTTAGTTGCTTGAAACAACAGCAGCCCATATTTAGCTCACAGATGTATGAACTGTGCAGGGTTCTGCAAGGAAGGCTCATCTCTGATCCACGCAGCACCACCCAGAGCAGGGGAGGCAACGAGAGTTGTGTCTATGACTGCTAAGTTGGGGCCAGCTGAGAGCTTGGATGGACTGAGGTCCTCACTTCCTCTCCACACGGGCCACTCCCTCTGCTGCTTGGGCTTCCTCTCAGCATGGAGGTTGGGTTCCAAGAGGCACAAGGTGGCGTCTCCTAGTTCCTTAAGGCTTAGGCCCAGAAATTGGCCTAGTGTTCTTTCCAACCAAGATTTAAAGGGAAGGACTTAAAGCCCACCTCTACATTGAAAGATTATTTAAAAAAAATTGGGGGCTATGTTTTAAAACTGCAACACAAATGAATACAAATGTACATTATGTCTATCAAAGCCTTAGACATATTAACTAATGAAAATATGAATACTCAACATTGGGGGCTAGTCAAATAAGTTAGGATACCCTTAACCAATAGGACATTATATAATCATTAAAGTTATGTTTATAAAAATTATGTCTCAAATGTCAAGGAAAATGCTTATATTAGATTTTTAAGATGGACAAAATCTGCATTATTGTTTATCACTAAATTGTGTCCAACTCTTTGTGGCCTCATGGACTGTAGTTAAATATATAAAATGTACTGAGTTGGGATACTCTATGAGAAACTAAAGCTTAATTCTGTAGAGAAAAATAAGATGTCTATACCAATATCCTGTGATAAGAAATGATAAAAATCATTACAGAAAGACAGAGAAGTTATCACAGTATTTGAGAGGAGGAATAGGTTATTTTCACTGGAGGAATCAGGGGAGTCTACATAAAGGAGGTGATAATACCTATTCATTGTTTTGTTTAGTCAGTAAGTCATATCCAACTCTTTTGCAGACCCCACGGACTGTAGCCTGGCAGTCTCCTCTGTCCATGGGATTTCCCAAGCAAGAATACTGGAGTAGGTTGCCATTTCCTACTCCAGGGGATCTTACTGACCCAGCAATCAAATCCTAGTCTCCTGCACTGGCAGATGGATTCTTTACCAATGAGTCATCAAGGAAGCCCAATCTGCATAATTTGTGTAAAAAAAGCAATAGTTCTTTGTATCTGTAAATTATCATTGGTTTTCATTTTGTGCTTTCTTTATATTCTTGCAGTATTTCCCTAACATCCCATAAGGGGTATATGGATTAGTCACTAAGTCATGTCCAACTCTTGCGAACTCATGGACTATAGCCTTCCAGGCTCCTCTGTCTATGGGATTCTCCAGGCAAGAATACTGGAGTGTGTTGCCATTTCATTCTCCAGGGGATCTTCCCAACCCAGGAATTGAAATGGAGTATAAGGGGCATACTTAGTTTAATTATTATACAATATAACTGTTAGACTTAACAAATGGGAAACAAGCCCATAAACATAACCGTTTTTAATGTGGTCTGTTGGCCAGTCCTGGACCTTGGACTGGAGCAGCTTGGACTCTGCCTTAATCCTGCCTGTAATGGGCACCCTCGCACGGAGTTAACGCTCAGAGCTTTAACGTTGATGGGACTTCTGCCTTCCATTCTACCTGACTGTGTCATCCAACCATCTCATCCTCTGTCATCTCCCTTCTCCTCCTGCCCTCAATCTTTCCCAGCAGCAGTCTTTTCCAATGAGTCAGCTCTTTACATCAGGTGGCCAAAGTATTGGAGCTTCAGCACCCAGTGAATATTCAGGATTGATTTCCTTTAGGATTAACCAGTTTGATCTCCTTGCTGTCCTGTGTCTTCTCCAGCACCACAATTCGAAACCAACGGTGTTTCAGCACTCAGCCCTCTTTATCATCCAGCATTCTTGTCTTGAGAACCCCATGAACAGCTGGCCTTGTTACTACCATCATTATGGTACTTAATCCTTTTATCTACAGGCCATCCCTCTCTTCTCAACAACTCAGATTAGATGTGGCTTCCCTGACCCAACTCCACTTACGGCTATGCTTACACTATGTCCTTTCTGTCAGCTCCTATGGGACTCTATGCTGACTCCTATTCTTGCACATCATATTTGTAAAATTATCTGCTGATTATTCATCTGAACAATAACACCCACCCATTTATTAGTTCCCTGAAGACAGAAATTGTCTTGACCACTGTATTTGGGCTTCCATGGTGGCTCAGATGGACAGAGGAGTCTGGTGGGCTACAGTCCATGAATTCATAAAGAGTTGAACACAACTGAGTGATGAACACTTTCACTGTCACTGTATTTGTAGTAGACACTGGCTTCCTCCAAAGCCATTTGCAAACCCCCCTCCCTTGCCACATCTCACAATAAATGTTAAAAAGTCAAATGTTTGTATTGCCAGCCTTCCTTATAGCAAGCAGTTATGGTCCATGAGACAAAATTTGCTGTGAGGATTTTATTTAAAAAGCAATATTCTTCTTTCCTTTCCCTGACCTTCCTACCTTGAGTAGCATCATAATAGCTGGAGGACAGGGGTCATCCTGTCACCATAAGAAAAAAGCAAGACAATTTCTGGGATATTGACAAGCTTTGAAATCCAATAGCAGCATTATTACCTAAAAATGATAAAGACCTATCTGTTTAAACCAGCAAACTAAGACCCAGGAGCAAATCTGGCCCAATTCCTCCTTTTGTAAAGAAAGGGTGATAAAAGGGTTATTCACTTAACGTATTGTCTATGACTGAATTACATAGGTGCAATAAAGACCACATGGAAAAGCCTTAAGTATTTACTATCTGGCCCTTTACAGAAAGTTTGTTGACCCCTGACTTAACCACCTTTTGGTCACAGTTTCTGTTGATTACATACAGCCAAGTGACTTTTTGATAAATGTCATATCCCCAATACCTAACATAAGACTATCCCACAGAAAGTGCTCAATAAATGGGTGTCCAAGGAATGAATGGGTCAATAATTTGAGGTCACTGACAATATCTCCATGAAAAAAACTCCTCCAGTGCCAAGCAGCACCTTTCATCATTGATACTCAATAAATGTATATAAAATTTCATTTAGATGTGGAAACAAAAAAAATAACTTTCAAAACAATTAGAGAAAATTTAAATACTGTGTGGGCTTAAGGGTAACATTTTGAAAATGCTGGGCTATATGTGTGAGCTAGTGCAGTAAAATTAATTTTCATGGTGCAGCTGGGAATTTTAACAATTTTATTCCCTTTTCTTGGTGGAATTACATTCTAATAACTCACACAGTATTTGACTAATAGGGGCTTTTAGAGCTATATTAATCTTAATCCAGGATGTTTTAGAAAAACATCTTCTAGGACTTCCAATCCTAAGGATTTGACAAGGACTCTGGAAGCTTAAAACACTAGTCGTTTAACTGAGTAGAACTTACAGAAGAGGAGTTGGCTGGAAGGGCATTCCAGATGGGAGGTGGAAGCATGAGAATAAAGTACAAAGGTACTTATTTGCCCCTTATGGGAATTAGCATAAGGGTATAGTGCAAAGGCAGAAAAGACTGTGGCAAACATGATATGGAGTGATATTTAGTTTCTCTATTTATTTTGGAATGTTATTTTCCTTCTAAATAGACACAAATATTGAATTCAGGATATTAATGGGGCCTCTCATTTGATAAATAAAAGTATTCATGGTCTCACAACTAGTGGTCTTGTTGTCTGAAGTAATCAATGATTTTATATCATAATGAACAAAAGAACTACACTTTTACTTTAAGCCCATCTGCACGTTGAGCTGTTTCAAATCCTAAAAGATGATGCTATGAAAGTGCTGCACTCAACATGTCAGTAAATTTGGAAAACTCAGGAGTGGCCACAGGACTGGAAAAGGTCAGTTTTCATTCCAATCCCAAAGAAAGGCAATGCCAAAGAATGCTCCAACTACCACACAATTGCACTCATCTCACATGCTAGTAAAGTAATGCTCAAAATTCTCCAAGCCAGGTTTCTGCAAAACATGAACCGTGAACTTCCAGATGTTCAAGCTGGTTTTAGAAAAGGCAGAGGAACCAGAGATCAAATTGCCAACATCCGCTGGATCACAGAAAAAGCAAGGGAGTTCCAGAAAAACATCTATTTCTGCTTTATTGACTATGCCAAAGCCTTTGACTATGTGGATCACAATAAACTGTGGAAAATTCTGAGAGAGATGGGAATACCAGACCACCTGACCTGCCTCTTGAGAAACCTGTATGCAGGTCAGGAAGCAACAGTTAGAACTGGACATGGAACAACAGGCTGGTTCCAATTAGGAAAAGGAGTACGTCAAGGCTGTATATTGTCACCCTGCTTATTTAACTTCTATGCAGAGTACATCATGAGAAATGCTGGACTGGAAGAAGCACAAGCTGGAATCAAGATTGCCAGGAGAAATATCAATAACCTCAGATATGCAGATGACACCACCCTTATGGCAGAAAATGAAGACCTAAAGAGCCTCTTGATGAAAGTGAAAGAGGAGAGTGAAAAGTTTGGCCTAAAACTCAACATTCAGAAAACTAAAATAATGGCATCTGGTCCCATCACTTCATGGCAAACAGATGGGAAAACAGTGGAAATGGTCGCCGACTTTATTTTTTAGGGCTCCAAAATCACAGCAGATGGTGACTGCAGCCATGAAATTAAAAGATGCTTACTCCTTGGAAGGAAAGTTATGACCAACCTAGATAGCATATTCAAAAGCAGAGACATTACTTTGTCAACAAAGGTCTATCTAGTCAAGGCTATGGTTTTTCCAGTGGTCATGGATGGATGTGAGACTTGGACTATAAAGAAAGCTGAGGGCAGAAGATTTGATGCTTTTGAACTGTGGTGTTGGAAAAGACTCTTGAGAGTCCCTTGGACTGCAAGGAGATCCATCCATTCCATCCTAAAGGAGATCAGTCTTGGGTGTTCATTGGAAGGACTGATGCTAAAGCTGAAACTCCAATACTTCGGCCACCTGATGTGAAGAGCTGACTCATTTGAAAAGACCCTGACACTGGGAAAGATTGAAGGCAGGAGGATAAGGGGACAACAGAGGATGAGATGGTTGGATGGCATCACAGACTCAATGGACATGAGTTTGGGTAAACTCTGGGAGTTGGTGATGGACAGGGAGGCCTGGCATGCTGCGGTTCATGGGGTCACAAAGAGTTGGGCATTACTGAGCAACTGAACTGAACTGATCTGCATGTAGGACAGTTTACTAAAATAATCTCTGTTCAGTTTCTTGTCTTTAAACATTCAGGTGAGTCCATCAATAGTCCAAATAACTTTAAAACGCAAAAGAGTTTTATGTCATAAAGAGAACATGTTCACATAAAGAGTATACTTTTGATACACCTCTTCTGGCTATACCAAGAACACTGAAAGTCCAGTATATAGATTTTGTAAACACTGTGCCAATCCTTACCAAGTGTTGCCTACATAGCTGCCAGAAATCTGAACTAAGAATCTCCCAACTCCCAGTGGAGGAAGTAAATGAAAAGTACCTTTTTTTTTTTTTTTTAAGGAATATATTGGTTTCATTGAAGGGAAAAGAGAAATGGAGTTGAACTGAAGCAAAATCAAAACATAATAAAAAAATCATAATGGATTCACCAAAAGTTGAAATGAACAAATGAGTCAGGGGACCAAGGTTGGGACACTTGAGTGTATTAAGAAATGAAAAGGAAGGATGAGGAGAAGGCATATAAAACCCACCTACTGTGCTTCTACAATCTTGAGCTTGACTTAAACCCCACCCTTGGTTGGTCAGCTGGAGCTCAAGGGAAGGCAAAAGACTCAGTGAGTTGATTTCTCTAATACTGAGAATCCTTAACTCATTAGAAGGCTCATTTATAGGATTTCTGCCTCCCTCTTAACAACATCATTCTCTTTTCTTGAAGGAATTTCATTCAAACAGTGTACGTAGCATTGGCCAATAAAAAGTTTTTAGAAGTATATTGAGCCATGATGACTCAGAAGAAAAATCTCAAAGGATTTCTGATCCTAACGATTTAATAAGGAAACCATTTCACCTAAAGACCGACACCTTGGAGTGTGCCGAAATGCTTTGCGCCCTGGAGATATCTTGTTTTTTGCCTTTTCACTTTTTCTTCTACTTCCTCAGGCTAGGAAGAGAGATGAAAAGGACATTACACAAAAGTCAAGACCTGAATTCTGGCCAAGGATCTTCCACAAAGTAGCCAATGGTTTCAGTCAAGTTACTTAACTTTTCTGTGTCATAATTATGTCTTTCATTAAAAAACAGTTCAGAGTTCTGAAATCCTTACCAGCAATATGAGTCCTGAGGATAACCCCAGACCTTGTAGTGATCATTGTTCTGGATTGTAACTGCTCTAACATCACTCTAAGCTCCCATGTAAATTATTTTAAAGGCAGTACATTTTGGGAAGATGGCAGAATGTAGCAGAAAGCATGTGTATTTTGGAGTCAGATACCTAAGCTGACAGAAGAAAAAGAGCAGCTTCCCTGGTGGCTCAGAGGTTAAAGTGTCTGCCTGCAATGTGGGAGACCTGGGTTCGATCCCTGGGTCAGGAAGATCCCCTGGAGAAGGAAATGGCAACCCACTCCAGTATTCTTGCCTGGAGAATCTCTTGGACAGAGGAGCCTGGTGGGCTACAGTCCACGGGGTCGCAAAGAGTCGGACACGACTGAGCGACTTCACTTTCACTTTCACTTACATAAATACAATTTTTGTAACTTTGGGCTGGTTTCTCAACCTCTTTGAGCCAAGGCTTGGCTCAAACCCTTGAGCCAACATTACAAGGGTATAGTGACAACTACATAAAGGAACATATAAAACATATGGCAAGGGGCCTGAAAATTTCAAGTACTCGATTAATGTTAGTTCCACACCCACTTTACCCACATGGTTCAAGATAAGGAAGAGATGAAAAAGACAGGCAAGATTACAAAGGGTTTGACCAAGAGTAATTAGGAGTATAGTGAATAAAATAGATATGGAAATTTAGTAGAATAACATTATTTGAAGGTGGAGAGAGTTCAGTTTTAGGAGCATCAGTTTGAGACGAAAGCTAAATAGCCTAGAGAAAATAAATGTCCAGAAAGCAATTGAGAATGTAGAAAGGCTTATGAGAAAAATAAGAGGAGATAAAAAATTTGAGTGTCTTTCATCATTAACCCACAGGAGGTGTTTTTCAAGTGTTGATTGCAAACCATTTTAAGAAATACATTTGATATTTCTAACTAGTACTTACTAGTGTATATGTGTGGGCTTCCCTAGTAGCTCAGCTAGTAAAGAATTCACCTACAATGTAGGAGATCCCGGTTCAATTCCTGGATAAAGAAGGTCCGCTGGAGAAAGGATAGGCTATCCACTCAGTATTCTTGGGCTTTCTTGGTGGTTCAGCTGGTAAAGAATCTGCCTGCAATGTGTGAGACCTGGGTTCAATTCCTGGGTTGGGAAGATCCCCTGGAGAAGGAAACAGCTATCCACTCCAGGAGAATTCCATGGACTCTATAGTCAATGGGGTCGCAAAGAGTCAGACACAACTGAATGACTTTCACTTCACAAAGTATATATGTATGTGTTCACATGCATATGAATGTATATAGACATGAAATAAATTCCCCATTTAAGAGTTTGCATCCTTACGCCATGATACAGTAGGGTACTTTCTATTGCTTTCTAGTCTATTCTATTCTCTTTCTGTTTCATTAAGTAAAACAGAAATTATGGCAGCAACTCTAAATCAATTCCATGGCCAAGTAAGGTCAACAACCTGGAGTTTGAAAGACACTCCTTTGGAGGAAAGAGAGACATAACTTATAGCTATTATCTGAACTATCCACATAAAGAACTCAATAATGACCTTCCAGCTTTCTCCACTCTCTGGTTTCCTGAGACAAGATAGAACATTGCATGTGTCTGATAATTTGTTGGTTGATTTAATGGTGTGCCCTTGAACAACAACTGACATGAATAAAAGCTTTTAACAGTTTTAAACTGTGTTCCTCTTGATTTGGACCTTTGATCTCCTCACCAAGCCTGGTAAGAATTCACATTGGTTCATTTGATTGGCAAAGAAACTGAGGTTTCCGAGTCACACAGCTGTGAGTGAGTCCAGTTTTCCTGAATCTATAGGTCATGCTTTTCACAAGTAAACCTGTATAACTATTCTGTTCAAAGCAACAAACACATTGATAAAGTACAGACGAAGTAGTCTTACTAAAATAAATTCCTGCTGCTGTTCAATATGGCAATCATTTCACAGGCTTCACCCAAAACACAGTGCATTGAATCTCCCTCCAAGAGTGTCCCCACTGATGGGACTGTTGATCCATCAATAGTCCATCAACTTGATGGGCTGTTTCCATCAGTGTCACATCAAGATTCTAGGCATCTGTCCCCTGCCTGCAGCTAGGCTTCAGTGCTCTGCTGTTTCACATAAGATGAGAGAGGATCATAACTGAGATTATTACCCTTGTCTCTCTAATGAGTGGTTTCTATTAAACCAAGTCCTTAGCTAGTTTCAATAAGAGAAGAGGTAATTTCCTGATATTGGATCTTTTTATGACTTTCTGTAAATGACTCAGTGGGGACAAAAATGCTTTTTCTCACAAATCTTTGTCCTGCAACAATTTTCTACCTGATGGAAAAGTTTAAACGAGGAACAGTATATAGTTTGCTTAGATCCCTTTGATCCCTGTTTTCCCCTTTCATATGCTTTGAATAAAATTAAGCTAAATCATCAAATAATCAATTTTTCAAATGGTTTCCCTCTTGAAATTTTCCTCCTTCAAGATCCTGTCTTAGTGCATCTTCTTTGCAAAGATTTCTCTGGTTATAACTAATAACTTCTAATGCCCCACAGCAAAGTCTATGCCTCTCTATTTTAACCTTATCATTCTGTTTTACTATTTAAATTTTTTCATTTAAAATTATTTAAATCTCATCATAAAAATTTTATATTAATATTTTGATCATACTTTTTTGTTTATAACCAAACTCCTTCAAAATTCTAGTATCATTTATGACTTGATCTCCATGTCTTATGCATAGGAGGTCTTCAATAGTGACAATAGTGACATTGAATAATCTGTAAGTTAGAAATCAATGTCGTTTTGCAGTATTCTTCCCTGCTATTAATCAATATAAACAGTTCTTATACTAATACTGTTTCTTCTCAGGGAAAGAAAATCATAACTCAAACCAAGGATGGCGGAAGGTCTCAATGGAATATGAAGGAAGTGGGAAAGAGAGAGTCAAGCATGGGGAATCCCTGTCATTCAACAGCTGAGAAGGTGAATGAGAACTGAAAAGAGAAAAAATACAGAAATAAATAAAAATATAAAATTAAGAGGTAAGAATTGGATAGAATGACCCCACACTGATTGCAAACCTAGTAAGTACCTTATATACACACAGTGCTTGTTTAGTTCAACAAAATGGGTGATCATCTGTCTTAACAGATACAGAAACGGAGGCCCAGAGAAGTAAGGAGTTTGCCAAGATTACATTCAATAAGTATCCGAATCAGGATTTAAATTTGGCTCTGATGCAAATGTGGGTCTGTCTGATGAACAGACTGGTTCCAAATTGGGAAAGGAGTATGTCAAGGCTGTATATTGTCACCCTTCTTATTTAACTTATATGCAGAGCACAACATGTGAAATGCCAGTCTGGATGAAGCACAAGGTGGAATCAAGATTGCTGGGAGAAATATCAATAACCTCAGATAAGCAGATGACACCACCCTTATGGCAGAAAGTGAAGAACTAAAGAGCCTCTTGATGGAAGTGAAAGAGGAGAATGAAAAAGTTGGCTTAAAACTCAACATTCAGAAAACTAAGAGCATGGCATTTGGTCCCATTGTTTCATGGCAAATAGATGGGGAAACAATGGAAACAGTGAGAGACTTTGTTTCCAAAAATCACTGCAGATGGTGACTGCAGCCTTGAAATTAAAAGACGCTTGCTCCTGGGAAGAAAAGCTATGACCAATCTAGACAGCTTATTAAAAAGAAGAGACATTACTTTTCCAACAAAGATCCATCTAGTAAAAGCTATGGTTTTTCCAGTAGTCATGTATGGATGTGAGAGTTGGACTATAAAGAAAGCTGAGTGCCAAAGAATTGATGCTTTTGACCTGTGGTACTGGAGAAGACTCTTGAGAGTCCCTTGGACTGCAAGGAGATCCAACCAGTCAATCCTAAAGGAAATTAGTCCTAAATATTCATTGGAAGGACTGATGTTGAAGCTGAAACTCCAATACTTTGGCCACATAGTGTGAAGAACTGACTCACTGGAAAAGATCCTGATGCTGGGAAAGATTGAGGGCAGGAGGAGAAGGGGATGACAGAGGATGAAATGGTTGGATGGCATCACCAACTTGATGGACATGAGTTTGAACAAGCTCCAGGAGTTGCTGATGGACAAGGAGGCCTGGCATGCTGCAGTCTATGGGGTAAAAGAATCGGACACGACTGAGTGACTGATATCAACTGATGCAAATCTTTTTTCCACACTTGTGACTGCCTGTCTAAAATGTTATTATTATTGCTATCCCGATTGATAGGATATATAAGCATAGTGATAGCCATAAGGTATTAGAATTCCCACCTCTCAAGTTTTATTACTTCTGTCTTTGTCTTGCTATTTCCCCAGGTAAGATATGCTCCAAATTGTTATAATAAGACTAGTTCCATTTGCTTTTCAACAGGTGTTTGATCATAATATCCTGGACAGGGGAGATACTACTTTCTATCAAGGAACTGTCAGAGCTGCTAACCTTTAACCATAGTTTCTAATGTGGAAACAGCAGAACTGAGGGCCCCAAAGGAATAAGAAGCCTTGTTTACAGGTAACTGAAGTCACACACTCCATCAGTTCCAAGGGGAAGTCATCAGGGTTTTGCATATAGAAATCTAAAATCTCTTCTTCCTCATTTGCGCTGATTTTAAGAGTTGGAAGATCTATCTATGAAATGTTTAACACAGTAACAATAGAATCAGTCCCTTAAAAGGCAATTGACTAAATTATTCTAACCCTCGCCCTTGAGACCTTGGCTCCTAATTTAAAACTAAATCTATCCTTGGCCAAATACAACAATAATCAAAGTCACAAAAACAGAGAATAGAAGTGGTTTCCAGGGGTTTGGGGGAAGAAAAAATTGGGGGTTCCTATTCACAGTAAGCATAAAGTGTAAGTTCTAGAGATTTGTTCTGCAACAGATAGCCACAGATAGTAAATTGAGTTTACTATAGTAAACTCAATTAAGTAATTAAGTTTACTATATTGTAAACTTAAAGCTTTGTTAAGAGGGTAGATCTCCTGTTGGGTGTTTTTATCGTTAGGGAGGGAAGAGTAGGGAGAGAGGACATATTGTGGAGGGGATAGGGAGGGGAAAAAAAAGAAATTCCACTGGTGGTTGCCAGAGCAAAGTGGGAGGGGGATTTTAAGTAAAATAGGTGAAGTGGATTAAGAGGTACAGGCATCCACTTATAAGATAAATAAATCATGGGTATGTAATGTAAAGCATAAAGAATATAGCCAATACTATAATAATCTTATATGGTGACAGTTACTAGACTTATCATGGTGATCATTTCATAGAGTTATATAGATGTCGAATCACAATGCTATATACCTGAAACTAATATAATATTGTAGTCAGCTATACTTTTCAAAACAGAAAAAACTCAGTCAGGATTCAGGACACCAATATTACACTGAACCTGTCATTAGCTCCTGATTTAACCTTCCTATATTTAATTACACAAATGAGCTGATACAGATAACTCTTCCTGTTTCCTTCTTACCTAAATGATGGGCACTATATCAGAGACATGTTCTATACTTTTTCACTTAACTAATATATCCTGGAAAAATCAGTTCATACCAGTTCACAGAGACCTTTCTCATTCTTTTGACAACTGCACAGGATTCCATTTGTAGGTGGCTCAGTCACTCTGCTATAGACGGGTAGATTTTTTCCATTTGTATTTCCCAATTATCAATGATAAATCTTGTGCATTTATAATTTTCATATTGTTGGGGATGCATCTTTATGGCAGATTACAAGAAGTGAGATTCCAGGATCAAAAGGTGAGCACAGTTTAGTAGGCATTGCCAATGTGCATTTCAAGTGGTAGGTATTGAGAGGAACTGTCCCCTCACAGCCTTGCCAACAGAGTATGTTGTCAATACTTTTTTTCACCCATCTTAAGGGTGAAAAATGGCATATTAGTAGCTTTATTTTCATTTCTTTGATTACACATGGCAACTTTCATATTTCTAAGGGCCATTTACATGTTAATCTGAATTATCTGATCCTGTCCCTTTCCAACTTTTCTGTTGCATTTTGGCCCTTTGCTCCTTGATGTTTACAGTTTCTTTAAATATAAAGGAATATTTGGCTTTAGTCTGTAGTATATACTGCAAATATTTTCTCCCAGTTTTTCAGCTATGGTGGTTTTTTTAAACATGAAAAAACATTTTATTTCATGTAGTCAGAGTTATCAGTCTTTTACTGCCTATAGATTTTGAGGTGTAATTAGACTTTTTCTTCACCAAGAGGAATTCACTCATGTTTTCTTACAGTTCTACATAGTTTTGTGTTTACGTTTAGATCTTTGATGCATTTTAAGTTAATGCTGTATTTGCTGTATAAAGTACAAATCTAATTTTTTTTTCCAAATGGTAACTAGGCTATTCAAGCTTCCTTTATTAGAGTCCATCTTTGCCTTTTATCATATTGTGAATTTCCATATAAAGTTTGGTCTGATACTGAGTTTCTCTGCTATTCTACTAGTCTATTTGTCTGTTTACACTTTAGCATCTTCTTCTTTTAATTATAGAGGCTCAACGTTAATGTCTGATAGGTTTGGTCCACTCTCATAATTTTTCTTTTTCAGTGTTTCTCTTTTATTCTTTACATTTGATTATTCTTTATGTTTGGTTTTTTAATAAAAATTTCAGCATCAATTTATAAAGTTCCATAAAAAGCTTGTTTATATCTTATCAATTAACAGGAAGAACTGATATCTTTGTAATGATGTGTTTGAGTTATTTGTATCTTTAATTCTCTTCAGTTTATCAAATGTAATATATCATGTGCAGATATAGTTTTATTTGTTTATTCTTATACTTTGATTTCTTGCATCTAACTCATTGATTAATGCCTCTAGTGAAACAATGAAATTAGTGAATGTACTGGCCTCCATGCTATCCATTCCTTATCATGGAAATGCCTCTAGAGTTTCCTCATTAAGAAAATGGTTTTGGGATTTATATATATTTAATCATGTTAAGAAAGTAGCCTTCAAGCTCTCAATTCATTTTTTAATGCTTTTATCAGTTAATTTTGAATTTCCTCAATGCCTTTATCAATATCTATGGAGATGGTGGCTTGGATGGTAAAGAATCTGCCTGCACATAGAAGAAACACACCTCAAAATAATAAAAGCCATATATGATAACCCACAGCAAACATTATCCTCAATGGTGAAAAATTGAAAGCATTTCCCCTAAAGTCAGGAACAAGACAAGGGTGCCCACTTTCATCACTACTATTCAACATAGTTTTGGAAGTTTTAGCCACAGCAATCAGAGAAGAAATAAAAGGAATCCAGATTGAAAAAGAAGAAGTAAAACTCTCATTGTTTGCAGATGACATGATCCTCTACATAGAAACCTCTAAATACACCACCAGAAAATTACTAGAGCTAATTGATGAATATAGTAAATTTGCAGGATACTTGCCTGGAGAATCCCAGGGACGGCGGAGCTTGCCGTCTATGGGGTCGCACAGAGTCGGACACGACTGAAGCGACTTAGCAGCAGCAGCAGGATACAAAATAAATACACAGAAATCCTTTGCATTCCTATACACTAACAATGAGAAAACAGAAAGAGAAATTAAGGAAACAATTCCATTCACCATTGTGACAAAAAGAATAAAATACTTAGGAATAAATCTACCTAAAGAAACAAAAGACCTATATATAGAAAACTATAAAACACTGATGAAAGAAATCAAAGATGACACAAATAGATGGAGAAATATACCATGTTCATGGATCAGAGGAATCAATATAGTGAAAATGAGTATACTACTCCAAGCAATCTATAGATTCAATGCAATCCCTATCAAGCTACCAATGGTATTTTTCAGAGAACTAGAACAAATAATCTCACAATTTGTATGGATATACAAAGAATCTTGAATAGCCAAAGCAATATTGAGAAAGAAGAATGGAATTGGAGGAATCAACCTACCTGACTTCAGACTATACTACAAAGCTACAGTCATCAAGACAGTATGGTACTGGCACAAAGACAGAAATATAGATCAATGCAACAAAATAGAAAGCCCAGAGATAAATACACACACCTATGGACATTTTATCTTTGACAAAGGAGGCAGGAATATACAATGGAGAAAAGACAATCTCTATAACAAGTGGTGCTGGGAAAACTGGTCAACCACCTGTAAAAGAATGAAACTAGAACACTTTCTAACACCGTACACACACACACAAAAAAAAAACCTCAAAATGGATTAAAGATCTAAATGTAAGACCAGAAACTATAAAACTCCTAGAGGAAAACATAGGCAAAACACTCTCTGACATAAATCATAGCAGGATCCTCTATGATCCACCTCCTAAGCTAAGCTAAGTCACTTCAGTCATGTCCGACTCTGTGCAACCCTGTAGATGGCAGCCCACCAGGCTCTGCTGTCCCTGGGATTCTCCAGGCAAGAACACTGGAGTGGGTTGCCGTATCCTTCTCCAATGCGTGAAAGTGAAGTTGCTCAGTCGTGTCCGACTCTTCGAGACCCCATGGACTGCAGCCTACCAGGCTCCTCCGTCCACCACCTCCTAGAGTAATGGAAATAAAAGCAAAAATAAACAAATGGGACCTAATTAAACTTAAAAGCTTTTGCACAGCAAAGGATACTATAAACAAGGTGAAGAAAAGACAGCCCTCAGAATGCGAGAAAATAGCAAATGAAGCAACTGACAAAGAATTAATCTCAAAAATATACAAGCAGCTCATGTAGCTCAATTCCAGAAAAATAAACGATCCAATCAAAACATGGGCCAAAGACAGGGGCTAAACAGACATTTTTCCAAAGAAGATATACAGATGGCTAAAAAACACATGAAAAGATGCTCAACATCACTCATCATCAGAGAAATGTAAATCAGAACCACAGTAAGGTACCATCTTACACGGGTCAGAATGGCTGCTATCAAAAAGTCTACAAACAATGCTGGGAAAGGGTGTGGAGAAAAGGGAACCCTCTTACACTGTTGTTGGGAATGCAAACTAGTACAGCCACATATGGAGAACAGTGTGGAAATTCCTTAAAAAACTGGAAATAGAACTACCATGCGATCCAGCAATCCCACTGCTGGGCATACACACCAAGGAAACCAGAATTGAAAGAGAAACATGTACCCCAGTGTTCATCACAACACTGTTGACAATAGCCAGGACATGGAAGCAACCTAGATGTCCATCAGCAGACGAATGGATAAGAAAGCTGTGGTACATATACACAATGGAATATTACTCAGCCATTAAAAAGAATACATTTGAATCAGTTCTAATGAGGTGGATGAAACTGGATCCTGTTATACAGAGTGAAGTAAGCCAGAAAGAAAAACACCAATGCAGTATATTAATGCATGTATATAGAATTTAGAAAGATGGTAACGATGACCCTATATATGAGACAGCCAAAGAGATACAGATGTAAAGAACAGACTTTTGGACTCTGTGGGAGAAGCCAAGGGTGGGATGATTTGAGAAAATAGCATTGAAACATGCATATTACCATATGTGAAATAGATGACCAGTCCAAGTTCAGTGCATGAAACAGGGCACTCAAAGCCAGTGCACTGGGACTACCCTGAGGGATGCGATGAGGAGGGAGGTGGGAGAGGGTTCAGGATGAGGGACACATGTACACCCAAGGCTGATTCATATCAATGTGTGGCAAAAACACTACAATATTGTAAAATAATTAGCCTCCAATTAAAACTAATTAATTTAAAAAGAAAAAAGAATCCATCTGCAATGCAGGAGAACTGGGTTTGATTCCTGGGTTGGGAAGATCCCCTGGAGCAGGACATGGCAGCCCACACCAGTATTCTTATCTGGAGAATCCCATGGACAGAGGAGCCTGGCAGGCTACAGTCCATGGAGTCTCAAAGAGGCAGACACAACTGAAGTGACTGAGCACACGCACACAGAGGTAATCACATGATTTTCCCCTTAGAGTTATCAGTATGTGATATTAATGAATTTACTATTATCAAACCAACCATGAAATAGATTTCACTTGGTCATAGTGTATTTCTTCTTAATGTGCTGTTGAACTCCGTTTGTTATTATTTTTGCATCAATATTCATAAATAACACAGTTCTGCTATTGTAATTTAATAGTATATTTAGCAAAATTAAGCATCAATATTATCTTCGCTTCATGAAGAAGTTGGGAAAGTCTTCATCTTTGTTTTCAAAGCTCTGGAACAATTTACACAGCATTGAGACTATTGCTTTTTGAAGACATACTAGAATTCCTGTGTGAAACCATCTGTGCCTGATCCTATTTTTGTGGGATACTTCCTTATCTCTCAGTATTTCTACTATAGACATTGATCTGTTTATACTTTAATGCCAATTGGGCCAATTTTCATAATCTCTATTTTCCTAAAAATGTATCCAGTTCATCTAATTTTTTTAATTTGCATATAGGTTTGTACTAGTAGTTGTAAATTTTCTTCTGTTTTGATGGTTATGTTCCCCTTGTCAATTATTATTTCATACTTATGTGATTTCTCTTTTTGTCTTGATCAAGTTAGCTAGTTTTGTTGACTTCTAAAGAAATACAATTTTGGATTTATTGATTAGGCCTACTTATTCCCTATGCTTTACCTCACTGATTTCTGCTTTATCCTTATGATTGCCTTCCTTGTGTTTTATTTTCTCTCACTAGTTTTTTGAGCTAAAAATTTATTTTCAGAATTTCATTTTACTCTAAGTGTTTAGTCCTATGAATTTTTCTTTAATGATGGCTTAAAATGTATGCCACAAATCCTAATATATAGAGAGCTTTTTCTTAATTTTTCATTTTATAATTTCATTTTGTATTTCCCTTTTCACTAAGGAGTTGTTTAGTAAAAAGTTTTAACTGTCAAGAAGAGAATTTCTCTTTTTGTTATTTCTAGTTTTATTGCTTGTGATCATGGAGTTTCACTTATAATATTTCTACTTTATGAAACTTAGTAATTCGTTAGAGCTGACTTGTACTGGTTTATGAAATTCAATTGTCTTTATCTCTTCCCAACTCCTTGTTCAGTGGCATTACATTGGTTACTTCAAATTGGCTATAAGAGGATTTACATCAGAGAAATTAGCAAATGGTATCACAGTTTTTTCCTCTAGAGAGCTGCTTGTTAAATATTTGTCACCACACCACTGAATTTACTGTGTGAATGCACCTGTAGAGTATCATACAATCAAATTGAGTGATTATTGCATGAATTTGAAAATGTCTTCTCTATCGTTAGGGTATAGAGTTATACCTATTCATAAGGTCTTCCACATCGATTGTTTCTAGGTCTTTCATCTCTATTTTTGTCTACTTTGTCTTTCCAGTATTAACACTGATGTATGAATGTCTCCTGTTATTACTGTGGTTACCTCTGTTCCTTTGCAGCTCCTATAGTTTATTTTTATGAAGGTAGTTGTTATATTATTTGATGCATAAATATTCATAAGGATACATCTATACTGTGAATTGTGACTTTCCCATCAGAAAGTATCCTTCTTAGATCTCAAAGAGATAATTCATACACTGATGTTTATAGCAGCATTATTCAAAATATCTAAATGCACCCCAAGGGTCTATCAATGGATGAATGGCTACATAAAATATACATATAATGGAATATCCAACCTTAAAAGGAAAGGAAATTCTGACATATTCCACAACATAAAAGTTGAGGTTATTATGCTAAGTGAAGTAAGCCAGACACAGAAAAAACAAATACTGCTTGGTTTCACTTATGAGATACCTCGGGGCTTCCCTGGTAGCTCACCTGGTAAATCCACCTGCAATGCAGAAGACCCCAGTTTGATTCCTGGGTCAGAAAGATCTTCTGGAGAAGGGATAGGCTTCCCATCCCACTGTTCTTGGGCTTTCCTAGTGGCTTAGATGGTAAAGAATCTGCCTGCGATGCCGGAGACCTGAGTTCAATCCCTGGGTTGGGAAGATCCCCTGGACGAGGCATGGCAACCCCCTCTAGTATTCTTGCCTGGAGAATCTCCATGGACAGAGGAGCCTGGCAGGCTACAGTCCATCAGATTTCAAAGAGTCAGACATGACTGAGTGACTAAGTAGAGCACAGCATGAGATACCTAGAGTAGTCACATTCATAGAGACAGAAAGTAGGATGGTGGTTGCCAGGGGTTAAGGGCTGGGAGGATGGGAAGTTATAGTTTAATAGGTATAGAGTTTGCTAAATGAAAAAGTTCTGGAGAAAGAAGGTAGTGCAGGTTATACAACAAAGTCAAGATACTTAGTAACACTGATCTGTACACTTAAATATGGTTAAGATGATAAATTTTTGTATTTTACCACAGTACAAAAAAAATGGGGAAGAAAATGCCCTTCTTTGACATATTTATGCTTTGGGGTTTGAATTCTATTTTGTCTAACATCAAGATTATTACCCCTACCTTCCTTATTTTTCTATTTGCCTGCCATGCCTTAGTTCATTGTTTTTAGCCTTTCAAAATTACTTACTTTCAGCTATAGCTCCTATATACAGTTCATGTTTTGTGAGCCAAACTGAGTTATCTATTTCTTTTAGTACATAAGTTAAACCTATTTACATTTATTGATATAACAGATAATGCTTGATCTCAACCA
This sequence comes from Cephalophus harveyi, assembly GCA_006410635.1. Lineage (NCBI taxonomy): Eukaryota > Metazoa > Chordata > Mammalia > Artiodactyla > Bovidae > Cephalophus > Cephalophus harveyi. The sequence goes on from SJYT01040313.1 coordinate 101,076, forward strand.
TGGCAAAATTTTATAATTACATGTATTTTGCTATATTTGCTCCTTTTCTTTTTCTATGATATGCATTGTTTGTTCTTTAAACAACTTTTGGTATTAGAAAATATTTGTATCTTTGTACTGGTGATTACAATGGTTCTTATGTGTCTGTAATGCTTCTAATCTCCTGGGTTGGTTGGATTTTGCCTTTGATGATCTGGTTTATCAGTTTTTGTTACCATGCTTTACCTCCTACCTCCTGCTAATACAAATACCAATAAGCTTAGTTAATTTTCTTCTTCCCTCTCCCTTTTCCTCCCACTTTTCAGTCACATTATTTCTACTATTTCACAACATTTGTGCTTTTGTTACCCTCATCTCCACCTTTTATTTTTTAATTCTTATGTCAATATTTACACACTGAAAAATTTCATCTGAGTTTCATGTTCAGCAAAATCCTTTGGATGAAATTTCCTCCATCATTTCTTAGGGAGGGAGGAAGTTTATCCTCTACAACTGACAAAATTAATACAATAATGAATACATCTTCAACTTTTTCTGCTATATAAATGTTATTCCAAAACTATGCTGTTGTTATTTTATTTTCTTTAAACAAGAAGCAAAATACCACTATGTCTCTCATTTCCACCCATTGCTGCCAGGAAAAAAAAATCTCAAGTCCATAGTAATATCTGTTTTACACTGAGTAACCCGTTTGAAAATATCATCAGTGAAAGCAACAAAAACATACCACACATCAAAAAAAAAAAAACTTTCCAAATACCTTTTAATAACATTCCCACTAGAATATTTAGATAAAACCACCATTTAATTGAATCTGTGCTAAAACACATAACCTTAATAGCATTATTCAATGCTGGCATCATCCCCAGTCAATCGCAGTTCTGTTTATTCATTTGATGTCTTAACACTTAGTTGAATCATCTAATGAAAACATCCCAAGAAAAAGAATGGTGTAATTATATAAGCATGTGGAGCAGAACAATTATAAAGCAAGAGCCATTAGCATTCAGTCAGGTTAGAGAGTTAATCAGCATCCGCATATATCTTAAGGTGCAGGCATCAGTGGCCTTTACTATCTGTTTTGTTGGTTTTTCATTCTGCATGTTTATTAATTTTCTTTAACTAGATGCCATAGAATGTTTTTCTTACTTAGGTGTTAATGCTCATGTACATGTATTCACTAATTCCAGCTCAGAGATGCCCAGGGGCCTTGGAAACCTAAGTGGAGTATAATTACAGGGCCCTGGGACATCAACAGGGAAGAAATAGACAGGGAAGTCTATGTGGAGAGAGACACAAGATCTACAATTAAATTCCTAAGTGGGCCTTCAACAGGCACGCGGGTTCATCAGGAAAACCCCCAGCGTTTAACTATAAGTGAAAATGTCATGTAATTTTAGAAGTCCTTTTTGCAGTCTGACTGCATTAGTCTGATGGGAAACCTTTGAGAGAGAGCAATTTCTCTGAACGTATTTTCTTGGTAGCCTTTTGCATCCTTCCTTTTCATCCTCACCATCCTCTCACATGGCAACTATAAATATCTCTTCCTTGAACACACTTGCTTAGGTACTTGACAGCTTGACTCAGTTCTCAAGAAGACGTGGTTTTGATTCATGTGTGCCTAAATCACTTGCTTCGAAATATCACGTTTCTCAAGAGTATGCCACTTGAGTCGAGTGAAGGCAAGGGAAGTTTCATGAAGCTTGATAGAACTAAAATTCTCTTTGGGGGAAAGGAAAAAACAATCTGGCCACTACAGAATATCATTCTACAATGAAAGGGACTAGATGAGTAGTCCCAGGGACAGAATGTGTCAGAACATGTTCTGTAGAGAGGCGTCAGAACCTGAGATGTGTGTCACCCAGGCAGGTTCATTGTTAATACATTCACTCTGCTGCTGCTGCTGCTATGTCGCTTCAGTCGTGTCCGACTCTGTGCGACCCCATAGATGGCAGCCCACCGGGCTCCCCCATCCCTGGGATTCTCCAGGCAAGAATACTGGAGTGGGTTGCCATTTCCTTCTCCAACATTCACTCTAGGTGCCCTAATATAAGGAAATGAAAACCTTAAAGGGAGAACACATCACTTGCTTTTATACCCCAAGAATTTTAAGGACATACGTGTGTGAACTTAACTCTTGATGAGGTGATTAGTACACAAAGGGAACATAAATGACTCATTTTCAATGACTCACTCTCATACCCTCTTTTAAAAAATTTTTTAAATAGCCTGTAATTTCAAAGGTTCAAATTATGTGATCAATTCTTCTGTGACATGTGTTAAGAAATCCTTCAGCAATTAAAAATTTCCTAGGAGGAAGGGTATGATAGCAATCTGCTAGTATCTTTTTTATATCGATATACCATTTTGCAAAAATAGCTCACATCTCTTTATAGATAATTATTCTCAAAGTTTTCAAATAGTATGATTTTTAGCCTTCTCTAGTCTAGCCAAAGAAAGGCCAATGAGAGTACCTACAGTGAAAATGATGAGTGAAAATGACTCACCAGGAAAAAGGTACAATGGAATGGAAAGGACTGAATTTAGGACAAAACAGGCAGGCATGTGATACACAATGACAGAGGTTTTTACCAAAAACAAACAGGTTGGAAAGATAACGAGAGGCCTGAGGTTTCCTGGACATTACACCTAGATAAATCTGTCATGATGTGATTCTTACCATCAACTTCACAGACCTATGCACCAGACACTCAAACATGTGCATATTCTTAGTGATAGGGTCAAAATAATGAAATTCACATTGAGACTCATATACAAACCAAAAGGTTCCCAGTGGGGGTGTGGTAGCCATGGAGATTCTAGAAAGAACTTGCAAGACAGAAACTGGTACAGCCACTATGGAGAACAGTATGGAGGTTCCTCAAAAAACTAAAAATAAAACTACCATATGCCCCAGCAAACCCACTCCTGAGCATAACCCTGGAGAAAATCATAATTCCAAAAGATACATCCACCCCAATGTTCAGCACTATTACAACAGCCAGGACATGGAGCAACCTAAGTGTCCATCAACAGACAGAGAAGATGCGTTACATATATACAATGGACTATTACTCAGCCACAAATCTCTTTTACTTCACTTTCCTGGCATCCACACCCCGAGGGACTTGACTGTCCAGAGTAACCATCACTTTCCTGTCACTAAACTGTTGTATCTATGTGAGACTGCCCTTGTTACCAAAATAACAGAACAGTCAGAAACCTGTTGAGTCTAGCAATGTGATAAGGCTGCTTCCTTGAACTCTACCCTCCAGTAGTTCTGACGTGCTTACAGTTCCCTCAAATTCGCCATGAAATTTTCTCCTTCTTCCCTGACTTTTACCTGGTTTGTTGTTATTTACACTCCAGGATCAGATTAGGTATCTGTTCTTCTAAGAAGCCTTCTCTGACCTGAGCTCATTCATAGCTTTTGTAGTCCTGTTGTGTTTCAAAAGGATTATGTATGTATCCCTTTTGTACCAATTAGACTACATAATCCAAAATTTCATGGCTGTTTATCTCACTAGTCTACTATCTTGTGAGCAGAGACTATGTGTTTTAACCTCCAGTACTAAGCACAGCACTTGGTAACTAGAGCTCAGTAAATGCATAACCCATAGTGAACAATAGAACACATGTCACTGGGTACCACATTTATCTTCTTTGGTCTAAATCAAACTTATTTTTTTAATTCATTTCACCAAAGATTTTATTCCGGCTGCTTTTCTTGAACCGAAGTTTGCTGTTAGTTATTGATTTTGCTTTTTTAATGTCAGCTAACCTTTTCTTGATCACTCTCAAGCTTTTCTTTTTGCATTTGCTTTCTGTTTTTGTCTGTTATGTTGGTTTGGGAGTTAATCTCTTATATCATTTGTGTGGGAAACTATATTCCAGGTTCCAAAAAGTTTTATATATTCTATAGGGTTTTAGTAATGGATCCTGCCTTTACAAAACCAACTAAACAGTTATACATGCTAATGCCAAGCTACCATGATGGGGCTGTGAAGAGTGAGCAAGGAAGTGTTCCTTTCCTGGAGATGGTATGAACATGTTTATAAGCTAAAAATTTTTTAAAAAAAGAAAAAGAAGAAGGACAAGGTGGCAGAGTCAGGATACTTCTATGTTTGTCCTCAAGATGTCTGTTAATTAAACTAATTCAAAGCCATGCTTGAGATGTATTAAAGGTTTCAATAAATCAGGTAAGGCCCTGGATTAAGCAATTCACATATAGTATTTATCTCTTCCTAGTAGCTCAGAGCTCCCCTGGTGGCTCAGCTGGTAAAGAATCCACCTGCACTGTGGGAGACCTAGGTTCGATCCCTGGGTTGGGAAGATACCCTAGAGAAGGAAATGGCTACCTACTCCAGTATTCTGGCCTGGAGAATTCCATGGACTGTAGAGTCCACCGGGTCTCAAAGAGTCAACACAACTGAATGACTTTCACTCCAGTGGCTCAGATGGTAGAGAGTCTGCCTGCAAAGTGGGAGACCCAGGTTCAGTCCCTGGGCTGGGAAGATCCTCTGGAGAAGGGAATGGCAACCCACACCAGTATTCTTGCCTGGAAAATCCCATGGACAGAGGAGCCTGGTGGGCTACAGTCCATGGGATCACAAAGAGTCAGACATGATTGAGCGACTATCACTCACTCAGCTACTATGAGACAGGTATTATCTCCCCCATTTTATAGGACAGGAGACTGAGGCTTAGAAATGTGAAGTCATTGTCCAGGGTGGAAGAGCTAGCCAGAGATGGAGATAGAATTTGACAAGACAAAGACTGGCTCCAGCTGTACCTCAGTGAAGCATGGCTTCCTGTCCAACCCCATTAAGCTGTCAGGAAGAGTGATTACCCACAGGCATGGCAAATAGGTTTTAACTCATGCCAGCTCTGATCTATTTGTGATTGTTTTGATAAAGATTCCAATGCTCCATCAGAGCTTAGAGAAAAAGAATGCTGTTCTCACTTAATAATATCTGCCTTTGGTGAGAAAGTAGAAGAGGGACTATTTGCTATGTATTTGCCAACCCTGGAATAGTGAATTCTCTGGAGAGTTTCTATCTTTTCAATACTCCAGTTAGAGTTATAAGAAGAAAAATAACATTGACAATTGCTGCCACTCTTGATTTATTTTTTAATGGAAAGACACCCATCTGTGATATAAAACTTAAAAATGGAATTCAAGCTGCTAAATTGTTCTGAAATCTGTATTGGGAAAGGTTAACCTCAACTACCACTGCTTCCAACATTCTATAACTTTTTTAAATGATAAAAGAAGTGATAATCCAGCAGCAAGGACAAAATGAAGTGGTATGCTTCACCCACACACCCCTCGCCCCCCAAAACCCAAAAACTAACAAAACTTTCTTATAACTGTCAACCAACTGCCAGGAGCTTCATGAATCATGCACCCAGATTAATAAATCTCAGTTCACCACTGACCCAGGAAAATATACAGGAAAATCACATCTGTCTAAATATATCCAACCACTTCTCATCACCAGACCAGCAACTGCCATGACCCAAGTCATTCTCATTGCTCACCTGGGTGACTAATATCCCTCTACAAGGCCTCATGGTTTCTATAATACCTTTGTCCTCTGCAGATTTTAGCACAGGTGCCAGATCAATTCTTTTAAAAGCATAAGTCAGATCCAGTCACTCATTCCTTTGCTCAAAACCATCCAACATCCCATACTCAGAGGAAAAGCCAAAGTCCATACAGTGGCCTCTGAGGCACTAAGCTGCCTTTTATTCCCCTTCCCATCTCACTTCTATCCCCTGCCTCCCAACTCTAATGACACTAGCCTCTGCTATTCTGTAAACATGCCAGGCTTGCTCCATCTCAAAGCTTTAGTGCTTATGGTTCTCTCTGCCTGGAATGTTCTCCCCAGGTCTCCCCACAAACTCACTCTCTCACCTCCTTGTCTTTGCTCCAACATCCTCTTCTCAATGAGGCCTTTCCATCTAAAACTGCAACCCCACATTCTCTACCATATTTGCCTTCTTTGCTTTTTACAAAGTACTTTTTTCTGAATACCTAACAACCATCCTACACATCACATATTCACTTTTTGTTGACTTGCTCCTTCTCTCCACCCCCAGTAAACTGTAAACTTCCTGAGGGCAGGGACATCTGTTTTATTTTCTGCTGTCTTCCCAGGAGAAATTGTGGCTGCCACATAGTATGAATGAAAGAAGTATCTAGACCTACAAATTCTGTTTCCTGGAAAACAGAAAAAGAAAGTAAAATCAAAATTCTAAACTTTTTTGTAAACAGTGTATCCAGAATGTAGAAAGATTCCTAACTGTGGCTTTATGTGGGACCCTGAGTTTCTTTCTTTTTTTATTGGCGTATGATTGGTTTACAGTGTTGCATTAGTTTCTGCTCTACAATGCAGTGAATCATGCAAGTACACATATATCCCCTCCTTCTTGAACCACCCTCCCACCTCCCAAATCCTCTAGGTCATCACAGAGCACTGAGCTGAACTCCCCGTGCTATACAACAGCTTCCCACTGGCTATCATATTTCACACCCGGTAGTATGTATATGTCAATTCTACTCTCCCAATTTGTCTCATCCTCCCCTTCCCTGCTGCATCCATATTCCCGTTCTCTATGTCTGTGCCTCTATTCCTGCCCTATAAATAGCTTCATCTGTACCATTTTTCTAGAGGACTGTTACTTAATAAAGACGCCAATTTCCAGGGGTCTTAGTCCCCAAGGCTCCCCACTAAAGTGCTCAGTTCAGAGTGACCCCAAGAGCACTTTTTGTCCTCACTATTGTGTAGCCAGAACTGATGAATAATATGTGTTGTACCGCCGCCAACCCAAGTGATTCTTGTGCACATGAAAGTCTGAGAAATATGATCCTGAATGATTAGTTTCCAGCAAAGGGCTCTGAGGCCTTATCAATGGAAGTACAAGTCAGTCTTTGGACTCCAGGAAACCTATGTGTTGCTTGTTCTTACAACAGAGCTTTAAAAAAAAAAAATGTTGACTTCAACTGTCAGGGTTCCATTTCTAAGTCCTGCATCAGCTACACGTGAAATCTCCTAAATTTAAAAAAAAAAAAAAAAAATTTTGCTCAGTGTCCCATGCCGCCTTTAGTTCACATGCCATGGCCAGCATGCATCTCACCTTAGCCAAGAAAGCATCACACAAAGAAAGTAATGCCAGAACACTTACATTGAAAGCCCATTGATCGATCACGTTTCCCTCTTGGGGTCCCTGAGTCATCTGTTTAGGTGGAGAGAAATATAGGCCGTCCCTCCCATCAAGGAATTTTTGAGTTTCAGATGGGATGGTATTTGTGAAAGTCCTCTGAAAGGATAATAGTGCTGCATAAGATGAGGTATTATCTAAGCATTAGTATTTTACTTGCCATTTCCTAACACATGCTTGGCTCATGCTTAATGAGATGGATTCACGCCATATCATGATTAGTAGTTGAGGCCCAACTGTTGTTTGTTCTTGTGCCAGAAGCCATAGCAGCTAAGGGAGGACATCTTCCAATCAGGTGGTCCTAATTATTTTGCACAGCACCCACACAGTAATACACTTTCCCTTGCCACTGACAGTATTATAAGAAATAACTACCCTTCCTTCCTGAATCATCAAATCATTAGGACCAAGTCTCTCCCCACCCCTTGCCTAGAGTTCTCATCCTCTTTCTGTGCTTCAGCCACCCTGTCCCTGACAAATCTTCCATCACATTGAGGAGCAACTAGCCTTGTCCTCACCAAGAAGGAAACTTCTCACCCACGGGAGCAAATAGTTGCTGTCCTTGAATCAACATGCAGGCTAAAACATCTCATAAATCTGCATTCCTATCAATAATATCTTCTAATTGCCCTGGGAATTTGGATATCATTCCCAACTCTTCAGCTCTTGTTAATTCCTCTCTGACCTCAGTGTTGTCCTCTGAATTCACAGGGTTTATCCACCAGCAATTCCGCTCTCTCTCCAGGCCTGCCAGTCGTGATCTCTGCCTCTATGCTATATTGTCGACCAGAACCAAGTGCCTGGGCCTGGCCCTTCTGAGTTACTTGATCCCAAGGCCACTCAAGAGCTAGTACTGGTACCAACATGCTGGTCCTTCTCATGAAAGAGCTTGCTCTGCTTGTGCCATTATCTGGGTGCCATTTCCATCTACAACCCCATGGTTGTTCTATGGGACGCTCTCCAACAGTTCCCATAAGTTCTTTTATTTTAAAAGATGAACTTATCCAGTGAAGTATAGTGAACATATAGAGAAGCACATGAGTCATAAATGGCTCAGTAAATATTCAGAGTGAGCACATGCATATGATTTCCATTCAGATCAAGTAATAGAACATTTCCAGCATCTCAGAAGCCCCCTCATGCCATTTCCTAGTCATTAAAATCCCTCAGATAAAATACTAGCTACTCCCAGTCATCATCCACCTCCCAACAAAGGACCATTCCCTTGAATTTTAACATCATAGGTTCATTTTGCCTACTTTTGAGCTTTACCTATGGATTCATGCAGGATGAATTCTTTTCTGCCTGCCTTTTTCTACTAAGCAGGTCTATAAGTGTGATTTGTGTTGTCACATGCAGCAGTTTTTTATTACAATAAAATATTATAGGTTATGAATATATCACTACTTACCTACTTTTGATGAACATTTGGCTATTTCCAGCTTTGTTCTGTTACAAGTAGCATTGCTATAAACATCTTTATTTATACATGTCTTTTAGTGAACATAATGTACACATTTCCTGCTGAGTATATAACTGATTGAGAGGATGTATACGCCTTCACTGTCAGTACATGTGACAGTTTTTCAAAGCTATTGTGCCAGTTTACACTCCCATCATTTGTGAATCCCAGTTACTCCACATCTTTGCAAACATCCGGTGATGTCTTTTACATTTTAGCCATTCCAATTATTGTCATTTAATGTGACCTCTCATGACTGATGATTTCAGGCATCTTTTTATGTGCTTATTTGCATTTTATATATTTGCTTTTGTAAGTGCCTGTTCAAATACTTTGCCCATTTTTCTGTTCACACATCTCTTTCTTATTGCCATATGGGGTAAAAATATTTATATTTGTAGGTAGTTGAAATGTCATCTCCCACTCGGCAATTTCCCTTATCACTCTCTAGTGTCTGTTGATAGAGAGATGTTCCTAACTTAGAGTTCAGAAATCAAAAATTTTCCCTTTTGGTTATTGCTTTTTATGTGTCGAAAAACCGAGCAAGCCTCTAATGCATACACATTGTCCCCACCATGGCATCTGTTGATATGAAAGTCACTCAAAATAGTCGACCTTTAAAGTCATACAAATGGCAAAATTTCTCAGGTTTTCCCTAAAATTGACTTCTCAAAGGTCAGCCAAGGGCTGGCCTAGACCTTTGAGTCATCCACACACTGCTGATATAAGATTTATTGACATTGGCTTGAGAAATCCAGTCCCAAAACATCCCCAGTAAATGAAGCAAAGACCTGTTTTAAAAAATGCCTACCTCACAATCACTTATCAATTTGATAAATAAAGACAGAAAGTATTGTATTTAATTATATTGCCTTGTTAAAAAAAAAAAAATAGTGATCAGCATTAGACTGTGAGGACCGTTATACCCCAGAGACAATTTAGGGCCAGTTTGTTGAATCCTCATCACAGAGAAGATAATATTATATCTTTTACAGGTGAGAATTTGAAGCACAACTGTAAGAATTTAGATAATACTTGAAAGCCCATAGAACAGAGCTCGGGACATTGACTAAGCAGTCAGTTGCTGCTGCTGCTAAGTCGCTTCAGTCGTGTCCGACTCTGCGCGACCCCATAGACAGCAGCCCACCAGGCTCCCCTGTCCCTGGGATTCTCCAGGCAAGAATACTGGAGTGGGTTGCCATTTACTTCTCCAACGCATGAAAGTAAAAAGTGAAAGTGAAGTCACTCAGTTGTGCCCCACTCTTAGCAACCCTATGGATTGCAGCCTACCAGGCTCCTCTGTCCATGGGATTTTCCAGGCAAGAGTACTGGAGTGGGTTGCCATTGCCTTCTCTGAAGCAGTCAGTAAATCTTGGCTATTGTTGTTGCTGTTATTTCAAGTCCTTCATTTTGCAGTGGTAAAAAGTAAGCCCCACAGAGATAAAGCACCCAGTTCTCAACTCACATGGCTATCTCGTTGCAGAATTAAAACTAAACCCTATATAATCATATTCTTGGCCAATAGATCCTTTTTCTTAAACAGTCTGTCAGCATTGCCTGCTGGAAATAGTTTCTGAGGATATTTACAGGAGAAATGGATTCATAAACACAATAGCTGATGGGGGGCAGCACACGACTTCATATTTTCATTTTTATCACTCTATAAATACTGTGCTTATAATGATTTGATCTTTTGTTGCTGAAACAACATCCTTCCTATTTTTCAAATAAGATCATTTTACTTCAAATACTAATGTTACCTTCTCCACCAAAATGATAATAGTGAGTGTTTCAATTAATTTTGTTGGGTAACAAACTATCACAAAATGTGGTAATGTAGAACGGCAATCATTTTTTTTCCCCCCTCAGGAATCTAAGGGTCAGCAGTTTAGGCTGTGCTTACCTGAGTGATTCTGATCTCAGCTGGACTCATTCACACTTCTGTACTCAACTACAGATCAGCTACCCAGCTCTGCTCCTGGGGGTTGAACTTTAGCTGCTGGGTTGATGGAGTCTCTGGACCATGTAGCTCTCATTTTCCCATAGCCAGCCTGGGCTTCTTTGAATGGTGATTCCAAGAGAGCAAATGAAAGTATGAAAAGCCTCTTGGGAACTACACTCAGAGCAAACCATTTGTGCTACATTCTATTGGCCAAAGCAAGTCACAAGTTATTGAAGGTAGTCATAGAGATGATGGGACTGTTGGTTGACCCATACAAGTGGAGGCTCCTTATCTGTTAATAATGATAATTTAAAAAATGCTTTTACAATTCAACACTCCAATTTTTAATTTTTTAATATAAATTTATTTTAATTGGAGGTTAATTACTTTACAATACTGTATTGGTTTTGCCATACATCAACATGAATCCGCCACGGGTGTACATGGTTCCCCATCCTGAACCTCCCTCCCACCTCCCTCCCCATACCATCCCTCTGGGTCATCCCAGTGCACCAGCCCCTAGCATCCTGTATCCTGCGTCGAACCTGGACTGGTGATTCATTTCATATATGATATTATACATGTTTCAATGCCATTCTCCCAAATCATCCCACCCTCTTTCTCTCCCACAGAGTCCAAAAGACTGTTCTATACATCTGTGTCTCTTTTGCTGTCTCACATACTGGGTTATCGTTACCATCTTTCTACATTCCATATATATGCATTAGTATACTGTATTGGTGTTTTTTTTTTGGCTTACTTCACTCTGTATAATAGGCTCCAGTTTCATCCACCTCATTAGAACTGATTCAAATGTATTCTTTTAATGGCGGAGTAATACTCCATTGTGTATATGAACCACAGCTTTCTTATCCATTCACGTGCTGATGGACACCTAGGTTGTTTCCATGTCCTGGCTTTTATAAACAGTGCTATCTATACCTCAGAAATCATTCCCAATATATGTTGAAAGATAAACAATTCATTCTTGGTGTTAGAATAATCTGTTCTTGGAATGGAGGTCCCACTGTTCCCAAACTAGCAGCCACTTCAAGGACTAGGATGCACCAATGACAAAGTAAGGTGTAGTTGAGACCATACAGGCTGTATACATGACTGAACCCAGTTAAGACCTCCACATCAACTTTTAGGATTCTGACAGTCAGGTGGGGAAATCTACTCATCTTGCAGCTGCCTCAGACAAGCCACATCTTGCAGTTGCCCCAGACAACCCATATAAGTTCCCTTGTTCATTAAACCTTAAAGGTACCAGTCTGGAGTGGTCTGCCTCTTTCTTCCATCTCTCTTTGCCCTCTGTGCATGAAGGCCAATTTGCAAACCAACACAAGTAGTCCAGCCCAGATTCAAGAAGTGAGGAGTTAGACTCTACCTCTCAATGGAAGATATTGCAAAATCACATTGCCAGAGTCAGATACAGTGAGGGAAACAGTTGTGGCTGCTTTTGAAAAAAAACTTTATGACATTGAATATATGTAAGCATCATATAAATATGTGAATTCTATCCTTGTGTGGATTAGAATTGCTGCTATCTTTTAGCAAAATAAAGCTTTCTCTGTAGTCACTAAAATAAAGATTTATATTTTATATTTTTTCCTATCATATGAACAAATATTTTAAAATTATAATACCCAAGGTTGGCAAATTAGGAAGGAAATGTGCCTTCTCATATGTATATGCAAATTACATACTTTTTGAATCAGGAATCTCTAATGAAGTTATGTTTTAAAAATGTGGATTTCACAAAGATATACCCTCCTCCCACCAGCTATTTAAATAAGCTTTTTTAAAAATACTGAAACACTGAAAAAGTTGAGGTCTAACAACAAATTGGTTAAACACTATGATATAACCATATAATTAATACTATAAAGTCATCCAAATGAAGATGTAGTCAAATATTAAATGATATGGAAAGTAGTCACAAATATTAATATCACAACAATTATGGTGTTATTTGCATTATTTGTATTTTTGAATTATAACTATTTTCTAAAGATATTACAATTGTATTTTTGGTTTTTTTTTTTTACAATCAAATGGATAGATGCCCTTTGACAATAAATTTGTCAGTCCTTTTACCTGCTGCAAATGTTGCATTTAGAAAAAACTAAATCTACCTTCAATTCAGTGGGTCAGTCATGTCCAACTCTTTGCGACCCCTTGAACTCCAGCATGCCAGGCCTCCCTGTCCATCACCAACTCCCGGAGTCTACACAAACCCATGTCCATCGAGTTGATGATGCCATCCAACCATCTCATCCTCTGTTGTCCCCTTCTCCTCCTGCCCTCAATCTTTCCCAGCATCAAGGTCTTTTCCAATAAGTCAGCTCTTCGCATCAGGTGACCAAAGTATTGAAGTTTCAGCTACAGCATCAGTGCTTCCAATGAACATCCAGGACTGATCTCCTTCAGAATGGACTGGTTGGATCTCCTTGCAGTCCAAGGGACTCTCAAGAGTCTTCTCCAACACCACAGTTCAAAAGCATTAATTCTTTGGCCCTCAGCTTTCTTTATAGTCCAACTCTCACATCCATACATGACCACTGGAAAAACCATAGCCTTGACTAGACGGACCTTCGTTGGCAAAGTAATGTCTCTGCTTTTGAATATGCTGTCTAGGTTGGTCATAACTTTCCTTCCAAGGAGTAAGCATCTTTTAATTTCATGGCTGCAATCACCATCTGCAGTGATTTTGGAGCCCAGAAAAATAAAGTCAGCCAGTTTCCACTGTTTCCCCATCTGTCTGCCATGAAGTGATGGGACCAGATGCCATGATCTTAGTTTTCTGAATGTTAAGCTTTAAGCCAACTTTTTCACTCTCCTCTTTCACTTTCATTAAGAGGCTTAGTTCTTCTTCACCTTCTGCCATAAGGGTAGTATCATCTGCATATCTGAGGTTATTGATATTTCTCCCAGCAATCTTGATTCCAGCTTCAGTGATAGGCTATTATCACAGAAGAACTTACAAATCTCATGTACTGTAACACATTATTTAAACCTGAATCTGTGCCATGAGTCATGAACCCATGCTTGCCAGTCATTTTCTGTTTTAATACTCCAGTAGCCAGTATAGGCAGCACAGTATTTTGGGAATGGAAGTCATATAATGTTGTTAATAGGTCCAGCTTTGCCACATTCCAGTTGAATGACTTGATAAAAAAAATCCTTTTTATTTCATTTTCCCATCTGTCAGATGGGGATACCACTGACCAAACTTCCTGAGAGCAAAAACTGACCAGGTCTAATTCAACTTTGTGTCCTCAGCCATGCCTAGGGATACATTATATGTCCTCCAATAGTGCATAAGAATTAGCACTTAAGGTGATACTCTGACCAGTGGACAGTCTTTTCCCTTCCTCCCCAAAAGAGACCATCCCGAGAAACGGCCGTTTATATGGCCAGTGAAACAAGGGTAGTGCATCACCATGTTAGATCGTCCACCTTCCTTTCTTCACTTCCCCTTTCCCTCACTTCTACTTCCTAGTATTTCAGGCCCCCACATGAAGGGCCTTGAAGGGCAGTGGTTAATGAAATCCTGGTGGACAGAGCTGTGAACAGTATATCTGACATTCACTTTGTATGGAGAGATCACCTAAGGTATAGGTATACAAGGAATCCAGGGCAGTTGATTGGCTGGTTTGTCAGGGACCCAAAAGGAACAAATTAGAAGACTAGGGGGAAAGAGTTCTATGAAAGACCTAAAACGATGGACATTTTTGAGCACAGGCAGAAAGTGTGCAAGGTTATGCCTCACATCCTCCAGAGAATGTGAGTGTCCTCCAGAGAGCACCCACCATAGAGGAGATTCTCAAAGACCAAATGGATAGGAATGACTTGTCCTGCATAAGGCCAGGCCATCTCCTTGACTACCCAAGGTGGCATGATGAGCCCATAAACAGAGCAGGAATGGAGGCTACAAAAGGACCCCTCAGCACGGACTCACTTTAAGTAAGACAGACCCTGTTCTACTACTGCTGAATGCACAAGCTGCAGAAGGAAAAATTAATGCTGAGCCCTCATATGGCACCACGCTGAAGGGGACCAGCCAACTGTTTGATGGCAAGTTAATTATATCCATTCCACCTTAAAGGAGATAGCAATTTATCACAACCAGAATCCATGTCTACTCTGTGTATATGTTTTCCTTCCTTGCTACAGAGCAGTATTATCCTCTGAGGACATATGCAATGTCTGTTCTCCTGACATGACATCCCATATAACATGGCCTTGGATCAAAGGACCAATTTCTTATTAAGAACATTCAACAACAGGTACACAAACACATGATACCCAAAAGCAGTCAGGCCAACAAAACGCTGAATAGGCTGCAAAAGGCTCAGTTCTTTAGTAATGTTGAAGATAGCCCTAGTGTGTTGAGGCCTTCTTATCTAAAATATGATATACACATTTAACCAATAGCACTCTGTTCTCAATATGGAAAATATGAGAATCCAAAGGGTAAAAATAGGTTTGCCCCCTTTCATCATCACTTCTGGTGACCCACTGTGGAATTTGTGTTTCTCATACTATTTTCTAATTTGGGATGGGGGTAGGGAGAAAGTGAACAGTGTGAGGAATAAATTTTTCCATCAAGTAACACATAATGGTTCCAGTGAATTCTCCACTGGAGAATACCAAAGGCTTCCCTACATTACCAGACAAAGAAGGGAATCATCCTATTGGTAACGGCAATCAACCCTGACTGCCATGAGGAGCTGGGGTAGCTGCCATACAATGGATGAAGGGAAGAGAAGCAGAGGATCCCCTGGAATCCTCGGTGCTTCTCAATCAATAATGACAGTAAACAGACAACAGTAGCCTGCACAGCCTGACATAAACAGGCATAGAAAACCTGAGGGGTGAAGATTTGAGTCACCTTACTGGGGAAGCACATGAGATCTGCTCAGGTGTTGGCCACAGGTAGGAGAAATCTAAAAGAGATGGTGGAGGAGGGAGATGATACATGATTAATTAGCAACTGTCATCTGCATCATTAACCATCTTGTCCAAGTTTTTGCAGAGTTTGAGCTGCCCATTACCTTGGAAGGTCCTCTAACTGGATTTGTGCTTTCCTCCCAGAGAGGTCATCATTTCATAGTATAGGAGCCAGATATGATGTCTGTTCTCAATCCTGCACCATGTACTTCTTGTCTCCTGAGCAGGGGTTCCTGTTGCTACTATGAATGGAACATGCTGCAGAGCCCACATAGGCATATCCAAGGTGTTCAGAGGAATTAACACCCACGAAGTTAACTTTTGACCAAGGGCAGGCAGGAGCCAGTGGATAAATTCTTCTCACTTCCACCCTTGGACAGACTTCTTGCAAACCAGTCATTTATACAATCTCTAAGAAGATGATCCAGCAAGATGAGCAGCTGATCTTGACACCGAGTGGTGGTGGGCTCAATAGTGTACCTTTGTATTGGCCTTCCCTCCTTTCCCAACTCACTTCCGTCTTCCCTCCTGTTCCTTGGGATTATACTCCCTAATCAAGTAGCACAGAAGCCTCTGCCTCGGGCTTTGATTTCATCAAAAACCAGGAGAAAAGAGAAAGCAATGGGCAAGCACAGCTGTGATGTTCACACCAGAGGAGAGAAACCTCTGAGGTAGACAGCAAGGAATCTAGAAGTGGGAGGACACAGTCCACTCTTTCCAGAAACATGAGTCTTCATGAACTTCCCAGGGACCTGGGTTCAATGCCAGGATTAAGGCAAAGACTAGTCCTGTAGTCAACAAATGGATAAATATTCCCAAACTCTCTTTCTTCTTCATCAACCTTAGAATCTATCTTTCCTGTTCTGATGGTGTTGACCCTATCTTCATCCCCAAGGATGGTCATGATACCAGGCATGGCCTATCAAAAGCCCCCCACCCCTAGAACCATGATTGTTTCAAGGATTAGTCTCTGATTAGAACCAAACCAGTCAGGATCTTCTCTGGGATCTTTCTACCAGTTCTATAAGGGAAAAAAATAAAGCTCTCTTTTTACTGCGGCACTCAGACTGGGAGGATGTCAGTCTTGAGCTTCTAGTGGCCTTCACTCCCGTCTAATGGAATCTGCCCAGTAATACAACCAAAAGGAAAAATGCAGAGCAGCAAATAAAGACTTTTATTATTGATGCCACTGCCATAGGTCCAGGTGGGACTATCAAGAGATAAGCATACATTAGTTTCTAGGAAAGTAGTCAAGGATGTTTATGACCACAACACTGTCACAATGAGGTGAGTCCTTATTAGCTTCCCTGGTGGCTCAGACAGTAAAGAATCTGCCTGCAATGTGGGAGACCTGGGTTCAGTCCCTGGGTTGGGAAGATCCCCTGGGGGAGGGCATAGCAACCCATTCCAGGATTTTTGCCTAGAGAATTCCATGGATAGAGGAGCCTGGCAGGCTACAGTCCATGGGGTCACAAAGAGTCGGACACAATTGAGCGACTAAGCACACAGCACAGGTGAGATTTGAAGGCTGTCAAAATGCCATCAAAGCTAGTGTAAGCATAACAATCTAAAAGTTAGAGCTAGCTTCACACACGTCTGGATCTGGGGTTCCACACATTATAACCATGACTACCTCTGTTCCTCTGTTTTCAGCTCTAAATTCTACTCTTTTTTTGGTGGAGAGGGGCTTCACTATCAGGCAGCATTCATGTGCAGAACAGTCATGGCCTGGAGGAACAGGGTGATTATAGTAACTGCAATAACAGGCGGGGTCACAGCCAGTGAGTGGGGAGTGGGAGAGGGAGCTCCGAGTTGGGGAGCAACACATCCATCTCACAGCCAGAAGAATATGTGCTCTGTCCCTTCCTGGATTTGGTGAAGATTGTAAGGTAAACAGAGGCAGAAATCAAAGTTGGAGTCCTAGGGGGCCCCTGGAAGGGAGCTAGGCAGAAAAATGTTTCTTTTGATTGGTACTTTTTTCCTCTGTGGCTCCACCTGTGTCTACTATAAGCAAGAACCACATCAAATGTTAAGCAGATAACATCTGACAGACACAAGACTATATTTCCTCTTCCCCTTACCACAATAACATTCCCCTGCACACCATTTGGATTTATCACTCTTGCCCAGAATTCTAACAGCTGAGTCATGAGAAACCACAAACTGAGAAACAATTTGATTTTTTTTAAAAATTTTTTTAAGTTAACATAAGCATCAAACTGTAAAATCTGAGCATATATGAAATTTAGTTTTGCAATTAAACAAAATTCCCAACAAAGTCAACTTCATACCTCCTAAGACATACATTGGTAACATTCTTATGATGCCTAGGAATTAAGCATATAAGTGGTTTGAAGAAATTACTTGTTGCATTTTTCATAAAGTCAAGGCAAACTTTATGAAAAATGAGTCAGCTGTAGAGACAGGAAGGAAAACAAATGGTCCCCTTAATCCTCTCCCATCAAGAAGCAGTTCTGGGAGGAGCTAATCAGTGCCCAAAGGACCCCAACCCTTGCCAGGAATGTAAACTTCCCACCCTACTCCTAGCAACCAGGGCCAAGACAGTGGTCAGCTGGTGGCTTGTAAAATAGCTGGAGCTTCACTTGCGCTGTGATTAATCCAAGAGATTCCAGAGCACCTTCCTGTTTCTTTTAAAGAATATACAACATTAGACAAAAGGATTTTGAAGGCAAGAAACTTCACATCCAAGATGTCTAATACAGCAATTTTGCCAAAAACAGGGGTCTCCTGTCTTTAATTTCTTTTGCTTTCTATAAAATTTTAGGCATGCTATGAGCTCAAAGAAGAAAGGATGAAGGGCTGAACTGTGATCCTTCCAGAAAAACTAAAACAAATGAAGCTAATGTGTGTATGTGTGCTCAGTTGTGTCCGACTCTTTGTGACCCCATGGACCATAGCCCATCAGGCTTCTCTGTCCATGGAACTTTTCAGGTAAGAATACTGGAGTGGGATGCCATTTGCTACTTCAGTGGATCTTTCAACCCAAGCATCAAACTTACATCGCTTATGTATTCTGCATTGGCAGGTGGGCCCAAATGAAGCTAATATTAATAGTTATTTGGAAGGAAATATATAATAAAATAACTGATACTTTCCTTTAATTTCAAAAAAAGCAGACAATAAGAATAAAATTCAAACCCAAACATCTGATCCCCTTCCATACCTCTTACCTCTCCACTACCATGTCCCTACCTAAAGAGGCGCTCTGATACCTGAAGGCAATAAAATGTTGAGAATCTGCCTGTCTATAATCAGGGAAGCAGAGGGTATGTGAGAGTGATGAAAGGAGCCCCCTAACCCAGGCTCTGGGGGTTAGAAAGGCTTCCTGCAGAGAATGGTATCTTTGCCAAAAACTAAAAGTCAAGTTTCCACAACATGGAGAATAGTGTTCCAGGAAGAGGAAGGACATGCATTAAGCCTGGAGAGGATACTGTCACTGAAAGATGCTCAGGTGAGTTCATTTGAGGGATGGATGTAGGTAGAGAGCAGAGAATGAGGAAGAGAAGGAAATGGGGGGAAAGAGGCAGGAACAAGATCATGAAGGGTTTTAAGTCATGTTTAGGTGTTTGCAATTTATCGCAAGAAAAATAACAAGACATTGAGGAGATTTAACTGAGGGAGGGACCTATACGTAAGTATTTGAGAATCTTTGCAATCCCAGTTGTCCAGTACAGTGCCCAATTCTTAACAACTGTTTAATAAATGCAGGGCAATGAGGAGGTACGGCAAGTACAGAAGAGAGGACTAGCCAATAAAAGGATGGGTTTTATAGACTGTTATAAAGTATTTACAAACATATTCATAATTTTAAGTGTATGCTATAAAACAATCAACTCATTATATCACAGTCACAAAACAAAACCCATCACAATATTTAAGATGCTAATATTACATTCTAAATATTAAAAACAAAACCATAAGTTATTTCATGAAAGTTTTCTCATTGCATAAACTCAATAGTTAAATGCTAACACTAAGGGAATAGGTGGCAAGAGTGTTCTGGAACTTGAGGCAAAGACGATAGCATAACCATAAAGAGTATGGGCTCTGGTTTATTCTACCTGCATTCAAATCCTAGGTCCTGGCAAAATCCCCAGATATGGAACATTAGCCAAGTTACATTTCTGTACCTCAGTTTCCTTGTTTGAGAAACAGAAATGAAGTCAATTACCTCCGTAGTTTATTGTAGGACTCGGGTAACATAGTACCTATAAAGCAACCACACCATGCCTGACAGGGTGACAGCTTGGTCACCATTCACTCCCCTCCTAGGTGAGAAAAGAAGGCTTTAAAGCACAGCATTATGAAGACTTTAGAGACAGTATGGAATTCTCAAGGGTTGAGGATGCTGAATAAAGTTTAGAAAGGAGAGGGCCAGAGAATCTAACCCACTCTGAAATTTTATCTAGAGTTGGGCCCACCACCTTTCTTTAGAATTTAGAATTGAGATGAAGTTCTCATTCATTTTAGGTACTTCATTCATTCATTCCACAAGCATTTCTTGAATACCTACATGCCAGGTACCACATTAAGGAGTTATAGAGTTGACAGTGAAATAACAGATCAAAAACAAAAAAGAAAACAGTATGTGAAGTACTGTCACAAAGAAACTTATACCTACAGAAAAGAAATGGAGAGATTTAGGCTGGGGTTCATCAGACATTTTGTGAAAGGTGGCCTAGTCTTGCTTTGCTAAGCTTAGAGATGAAGTGCCAACAATAAAGGCTCTGAGTAATCACACTGCCAAGCGGAGGAAATGGTGTGGTCTAGATACATAGCAGATACACATAAGTATAACCAGCAGCTCCTGATGCACTGATTAAAATCTCAGGGTTAGCAGAGCTCGTGTGGACTTCCTTAAGAATCTTCAAAAATTAAGAATTAAGGAAGGTAGAGATAATACATAGGAAGATTTACATATTTTTTATGTTAAGGCCAACAATAAAGGCCAAGGAAAAGAGGGGGTGGTGACAGTACCTGTTCTTGAGATGAAGGTAGAGATGCAAGAGGCGGAGCAGCAGCAGTTTCTTCAAAGGTAGTAGAGAACCTAAAACCATATGTGAAGGAGTTAGGAGTGGTGAGTGGGAGGAGACTAGACACAAAAAGGAGCAACAGCAACAACAAAAATACATCTTTGGGGATGCCATTAAAAAGAAAAGGGAAAGAGAAAAGTCATTAAGAATTGTAATTCACATATGTTGTTCAATAAGGGTTTAGACGGACAAAGCAGAAGAGTAAAGCCTGTCTTGCATTAAAAAGGAGGGATGAAAACTACAAAGTAATTTATCAGTGTAACCAGCATGGTTCATCTCTCTCATGTATCCCCATTACCCGGATGACATCATCTGAGATCCTTACTCATTTGACTGGATAAATCATCCCCAAGAATTCCGGACTCTCTGTGAAATGCTTCACACTCTTAGAATCCACCTCAATTGTCCCCTGGCTCCAGGCTTTTCTATCTGTGGACCATCACTTGTATAATCTCCTGCCACCTCATTGGATGCTTCCAACAAGCCGCTCCTCTCCTTTAGACTGCTTTATCTAAAGCCTGGGTACAAATGCTTCCTCAAGTCTCAGTTAAAACAAGTCAAATAAACAAGATTTTGTTGCTGTTTTGAGGATAATAGAGGGGTTGAAAAAACAGAAAGCAGTAAAACTGAAACCACTTTTTTAGGTATGGTGCCCACCAAACCTCTAAGGGGCTTCCTGGTGGCTCAGATGGTAAAGAATCTGCCTGTAATGTGGAAGACCAGGATTCAATCCCTGAGTTGGGAAGATCTCCTGGAGAAGGGAATGGCAATCCACTTTAGTATTCTTACCTGAAGAATCCCATGGACAGAGGAGCCTAGTGGGCTACAGCCCATGGGATCACAAAGAGTTGGACACAGCTAGGGACTATACTTTTCAAACCGATAAATTAAGACCTCTCCCATCTAGTCCATCTTTTAGGAATCTGCTTATGAACCACATATGCTGCTGCTGCTGCTGCTAAGTCACTTCAGTCGTGTCCGACTCTGTGTGACCCCAGAGACGGCAGCCCACCAGGCTCCCCCGTCCCTGGGATTCTCCAGGTAAAAATAGTGGAGTAGGGGAGGCGGTCCCAAGATGGCGGAGGAATAGGACGGGGAGACCACTTTCTCCCTCACAAACTCATCAAAAGAACATTCCAACGCTGAGTAAATTCCACAAAACAACTTCTGAATGCTGGCAGAGGACATCAGACACCCAGAAAAGCAGATCATTGGCTTCAAAAACAGGTAGGAAAAAATATAAAAGATGAAAAAAGAGACAAAGGAGGTAGGGAGGGAGCTCCGTCCTGGGAAGGGAATCCCGTCCCGGGAAGAGACTCATAAGAAGAGAGGTTTCCAAACACCAGGAAACATTCTCGCTGTCGAGTCTGGGGCAAGCCTTGGAAGCACAGAGGGCAACATAACAGGAAGGAAAAATAACTAACTAAAACCAACAGATTACGAGCCCAACAGTAACTCCCCCAGAGGAAAAGCAGCGCAGACGCCTGCATCTGCCACTAACAAGTTGGGGGCTGGGCAGGGAGAGGCGGGAAGCGCGGACTGCAGTGCTTTTTAAGAACCGGCCGCGGGAGGCGTGGGCTGCAAAGACTCGGGCTGGAACGCCCGCCCCACGCGTGACCAGAGGGTCTGCGCGTGACCAGAGCGGGCTAACTTGGGCTAGCAATCCAGACTGTGGGATAGCTACCACGCGGAACGCTCAAACATAAAACACTGCCAGGACCGCACACAGAACAAAGGACGGAACGAAAATAGCCGGCTGCAGACCATCCCCGTCCAGTGACAGGCAGCCAGAGCCTTAAGGGCTGGAAGGGGGCAATCGCAGCCCAACAGAGTCATTACCTACCAAAATGCGAGCAGGCTTCTTTGCTAACTAAGACCTCTGGGGCTTCTGGACAGTCATCACCCGCCTGAGAAGGAACGCCAGCGGTACACCCAGAAAACTGAGCAGCAAGGAAAGGCGACCAGTCGCAGCAATTGCACTCGCCAAACTCCTGAGCTACTCGGACCTGGGAAGGGCACAAAATGCAGGCCCAATCAAATATGCACCTCTGAAGACTACCTGAGCGCCGAGCCTGAGCAGCTTAGACTGGAGAGGTGCATGAAGCCTGGGACCGGCCTCTGACAGTTCCCCGACAGAGTAACTTAGAGCCTGAGCGGTGTGCGCTGTGAGCAGGGGAAAGACAGGCGCAGATGAGACACTGCAAGCACACGCCAGTAATGTTTGTTTGCAGTATCCCTCCCTCTCCACAGTGCTACTGAACAAGTGAGCCT